>JXSR01S018447.1:29410-58397 GCA_000969725.1 Ophiothrix spiculata
ATTTATATTCAATAAGTCATGATCATTTTATTTGGTCAATTATTGACACAAAATATTCCTCACTCTCTAAGGTAAAGGTAAAGGGGACGGCCTGTATTTCACAGGTCGGAGTACAAATCTCTCTTACGAAGCGTTTGGGCCAGATTCCACAATTTGTTATATTTGTCGTGAGGGTTTCGCCACACCTCCTTCCCTTCGCGAATCTTGTTACCTTCCCAGCATTGAAGAAAGCCGTTACCCATTTGACATCTGGGTGGACAGGAGCACATTATGGTAAGTATCTTGCTCAAGGACACTATACACGCGGCCCATCGGGTTCGAACCCACGACTCTCAATGCCCGGTGATTAACAGTCGAGGACTTATCCGCTAGGCCACGCATGTCCCATAAAACTCTCACTCTCTAAAACATCACTCTCTAAAAGCAGATCAAATTTCTCAATTTGCCAATTTTTGCCATAAAGTGTTTAATTATGAAGAAAAATATTTTGTTTAATTCTTAAATTTATACGTGTATTTTCAAACACAGGTAAAACTTTCTAGAAACACATTATGAGAGAATGTTGCAAATTTAATAAGCTTTCATTAAACACCAGTTTGTTAAAATTGAAGCATGGGACGCATGGATGAAAATTTAAGAAATCAAGCTATTCAGTGTTTCTAGAAATTTCCACAACAAATTTGGGAAGTACAAACATTACAAGTCTCCAATTTGTAGCCTTACTCGCAAACGCTTCGACAGAAAAAATTGGAATACAAATTCTATGTAGACACAGTAGCCATTAGAGCTACCCAAGTCCCAAGTTAAATTTCTTTATTGCTAAATGTGAGTTTTCAAAAAAAAATACCCCTTACCTCTAAGCTTCTGATGTTTGTCTAGTAAAAATTTGCGCTCTAATTTGGAAACTTGAATCTTGTGCTGCTCAAGCAGCTTGGTTACTAGTGATTCTGTTTCATTAGCTTGCCTAGATAAGAAGTCCCTCTCCACCTATGAGTAAGAGAGAAATATTGATGAGCTGATGGCTACTGACACTTACACTCGTGGTCTAAAGTA
The DNA here is from genome assembly GCA_000969725.1 of Ophiothrix spiculata. Lineage (NCBI taxonomy): Eukaryota > Metazoa > Echinodermata > Ophiuroidea > Amphilepidida > Ophiotrichidae > Ophiothrix > Ophiothrix spiculata. The sequence goes on from JXSR01S018447.1 coordinate 30,464, forward strand.
TTTCCGCACAAACACTTTATTCAGCCATATCTCACAAGGCGTTTATAAGGAAACTATCGGGAAACTTATGTTGCTTTTGTCAGATCTGATAGGTAATCTAGTTAAGTGTAAAATTGAGCTCCGAATGGGATCAACCCTCTCACGTACAACATAAAATAGGTCGAAAAACGTGATTTTTAAGTCAAATTTGATTTGACAATGCCTGGGTCAAGGTCACTTCAACGATCAAGTTGAGTGGTCATATGGAATGTGTATATGTAATAGAGTGACAGGCAGGCGATTGAATGTCTTGGTCATGCTTGATTTCGCAGAGAATGCTTGGAAGCAAACGAAAAATGATCCTTCAACGCCCCCCAGTTTACAAAAATTGGGCTGTGGTAAAAGTGGAAGTGTCCCTAGTGGTATATAACATTTTAAAAGGTTTTAAGAGATTTTCAACCTGTCATATACCGTCACAAAACACTCCACATTCTTCACAGCCCTATTTTTGTAAACTGGTGGGGCGTTGAAGGATCATTTTTCGTTTGCTTCCAAGCAATCTCTTGGCGCAGTCAAGTGTGACCAGGACATTTAATCACCTGCTTGTCACTCTATTACATATACACATTCCATATGACCACTCAACTTGAGCGGTGAAGTAACCTTGACCCAGGCGTTGTCAACCTAAAAATCACATTTTTCGACCCATTTGTGTTGTTGCCCCCAATCCGTATGTGACGGGGTTGATCCCATTCGGAGCTCAATTTTACACTTAACTAGATTACCTATCAGATCTGACCAAAAGCAACATAAGTTTCCAGATAGTTTCCTTATAAATGCCTTGTGAGATATGGCTGAATAAAGTGTTTGTGCGAAATACTTTAGACCGCGAGTGTATGTATAGGTCAGTTTATGAATCCCAGACAGTAACTGTGTTAGTTAGCTATTATCTGGTTACAATCATTATTCTATTAATATAAAAAAATTATGTCAAAAGAAGCTACAAACATGAATTCTTAACACAGCCTTCGCATATTCACAAGATCTGACGACACCCCAAATTACGCAACTCCGTTTCCAATCAGTAATCCACAGTACTGAGACATAGCGCGCGTCTGAAGGTATTATGAACTTGCATAAAATTGTGTTATGCTAAGCTGTAAACTTTCACGTTGGAGAATAAGTTGAAGTAATAATAGGCAAAACTCTGTTTGGCTAAAATTTTGGTATTAGTTGACTTTCCGTCAGAAACCATAAATCCACCAAGGCCCAAAATAAAAAAATGTTTGTTTGGCCACTGATGCCCCTTCTGAGGAAGACTTGGTCGGTCAGGATTTTTAAAATATTTATTCTTATTTTTCTCGGGAATGGATGATTTGAGATTTTCAACACATAATTAATGTTTTAAAATGATGCAGATGATCGAAGGAACAGTTTAAAATAATTATTTGCTGAACTACTTTGCCTGTAAAATTGACAAGAAAAAGAAAAAGGATTTTCTGTAAATTTGAAAAATAGGGTTGGTATTCTTTTGTACAGTAATAACTTTTTCCAAAATTAGGGTTTGTTGGAAAAGGCCAACAAACAATATTTTTTTAGCTTATTGATGTGATGCATACCTGCTGTTGTCTGACTTCAAACTCTTCTTTCTTTCGTCTCAACTCCTCTTTGCCTGTTGCTCTCATGGACTTCATCTCCTTCAGTTCTCTCTTCTGTTTTTCTCTGAACACTTTCAAATCTTTATCCTAAATAAGTAAAAAAAAGCAATGTTTACATAGATCATTAAAAAATTGATCATTAGATTTAAAACATGAAAATCTGAACATAACTATTCAGATTCAAACTGCCTATAATAGGCCAACCAAAAAAATTACTGGACAGTGAAAACATAAAACCAGGGTGCAGGGCCCATTACTTGTAATGCAAGACATTATGTATTTTTGTATACTGTCTATGGGTGATTTTAACATTGACCTATAATGTTGTTTTCCATCCCTCCCTACGTCCGGAACCTGTCCGTAAGACAGGGTTTTTTTTTATCGTCGCCTCATTTGAAATGTTACATACACACATAATTATGCACTTTCTTTTATTGCGTTTGTTAGATTTGACAGCAGCATAAATACAAGTTCGTCTTTTGATGCAGCATCACTTGGAGGGAAAGAACAGGTGAAACAAAAAATTAATCATCTTAAGGCTGTTGATAAGAATTTCAGAGGAAAAACTAAAAACGGATACGAAAAAAAATAAAACTAAAGTGTCTACCGTGTTGTTCCTAATAAACGCCCCTGCTCTAATAAACGCCCCCTAAAAATTTCCAAGCAATATGTTAAAAAAGCATTCAATTTCAGTGCATTTTCTTACGTTATCAAGCTTACCATACTCGTGAGTGACGGCGAATTGGTACCGGAAGTTGATAAATGAGGTCGCGATCCCGGAAAAAAAGCAAAAGTTTTTCACTACTTCCGGGTTATTGTCACCAGGTCGCGACTGTTTAACAGTAAATTGCCGTATTTTTAAAGCTTACGTGACAAATGTGTGTACTTTTGAGGTTGAAAATTTGCCTGTAATAAACGCCCCCTTTTGGAAAAATGCATCGCCCCCGGGGCGTTTATTAGGAACAACACGGTATGCTAAATATGTGAAAGTGTCTTATAATTCTGAATCAGCAATTAACAAAACCTTTGATCAGAAGGTTAATGTATCAAAATCAAAAAATAACTTTGTCAGTTTACACGTAATGTTTTGTACATGCACCAATTTTGCATTTCAGATATTGGGTGCTGTAATTAAGTAATTAACAATTTTTTGCCCCGCATCCATTGTGCCTAGGTTTAAATCCTGACAAAGGAAAGGTCTTTGCAGTAGTAGAATCTCAGAATCTTTGTTTATAAAGACTGGTGTGTGACAGGTCAGTATGAGTAATGTGCAGGTGTTCTACTCTGACCAAGCTTTTTCTTAAGCTGACATGGACCGGGAGCCAGAAATTTGAAGAAAGTAGCTCCTGGTCCTTAAGATTTCCAGAGAACCAAGAGCTGTTTTTTCAGGGCGAGGAAACTTGACCCCAATTTCCAAAATTTGATCCCAATTTTGATTTAGAAATCAAAAATTTATCAATAAAAGAAGACTTTTTTTTATTATCTTCTAAAGAATATGCATTGTTTTTCAAAAAATGCCTCTGTTTCCAATCATTTTCTTCACAAATTTTGACTTGTACTAGATACAACAAATTGTATACGTCAAGACCCAGATGCTGTAGTAGGAAAAAATATCGTCGCCTGGGTCTCAATTTTTCTGCCCACCAGGAGCATAAAGTCGGAAACCATAGGGCCAAAATCACACAGCACCTGCTTAAGAAAAAGCGTGACTCTGCCAGTTCCAACCTAGTTTCATTCAAATTATGAGCTTCAATCAACAGCCAGCTCTGCAAGAATACTCAAAAGAGTGGAGACCTGCACCACAATGACTAGAAGAATAGAAGATGACACTTACATGATCCATCTTGAGCTTCTTCACATAAGATTTATGTTCAGCATTCTGAGCTAGCTCTAATTTCTCCACATCATGTTTCTGTTGTCTGTTCAGCATATCAACTTCATTGTCACATTTCTTGATTAAGGCCTGTGGAATTGAAACATGAGATTCAAATATAAATTGTGAAATTTACAAATAATCAATGTGTATGAGTGCAGTGATGCAATTAGTTTTGAAGAGGCCCTAAACTTAACCCTAACACTAACCCATAACTCTAGAATGTTGGATGGGACCGAAAGTATACTTGGTCCAAATGTTTTATTCAATGTATGTCAGTAGTATCCTTGACCCTTTTATACATTGTACATTTATATTTGGTCTTAATAGACCTTCTAAAAGCTAAAAACCTTGTCTACTCACTGGGTCACATATTTTTATATCAAATCCTTGCATAATGAAGTATAATACCTGTTTTTCGTTGTCATGTTCTCGTTCCAGTTGATCCATTGCTTGCAAGATTTTGGAGGCGAGTTTGTTGGCTTCTTTCAATTCCCCTTTGTGAATTTTCCTCAATTCTCTCATTTCCAGTTTCCTGTCAAAACAAATTTTTAAAAAATTATTTCAAGGGGGATCAGCACTTGTCAGCATCTAGTTGTTAAAAATGGTCCTAGTTAGGTAACTCAAACAGTTAGGTGCTCGCTTGCAATATGGAAGGTCAAAACCTCGCAGGTTCAAACCTAGCCGGTGCCAAAAGTTGACTATGCTTGAAATTCCATTGGGCAAGGAACTAACTGATAATTGTCTTGTGGAACCCCATATGAAACTCGGGGAGCTGATCCAGGCAGCGATGGTGCGTATGTAGGTGTGGGATGGACCTTTACTTGGGCCACAGTGCTCAGCGAACACTTGTACAGTGGTCGCGTGGAATTACAAATCTGGGAGGCATAGCGCACTTTAAATCTCCACTATTTATTTATTTTGATTGTACACTTGATTATACTCTCACAAATCACTACATCATCCAATCAATTTGAGAATTTTAATTCACACTTAAATTGTGTTAATATTTTGACCTGCATCTTCAACTTTCACTGAGCTAATTGTGTAGATTTTCAAAACGAAACATGCAAGCCTCCAAAAGCAAGAAGAAAATCATGAATTCACTTGCCATGAAAGACTAGCAATATGGCTGCAATACAACATTAAGGTGGAGGTGAAAAAGCATACAATTCTTCTCATTTTATTTCATGGACTAAACTGATTGCCTTGAGTCGTAATACTACTGTGTTGTTTCTTGACCTTCTGTAAAATCGTCTTTGGCGTTTGGGGATTTCTCTGCCTAAAATAAACCTTTTGAACCTATTGCATTATTGTTTTGGTAAACAGACTACGAACAATTAGGTTCAAAAGATGCTGATGAACTGATTTCAAATTTCTCTGTCCATAGGACCAAAACTTGTGAGCTTTTATTGGGCTATCCTTTGCTTTGGATCAATTAATTTGTCCTTTTATCATTTACTTGAACCGTACCTCTCTAGATGTTGTTTCTTGACCTGGTCTTCAGCTCCTTCTTGTACAATCTTTTTGGTCGTGATTTTCACCTCTTCTCCATCCAGGACAAATCTCCTAGTTTTCTTCAAGGTTTTGAAATTTGTTTTCTCCTATTTGGAAAAAGCAACAATGCACATATTTGTTAAACTTAACTAGATTTGGTGAGAATTAATCAACTACATGCATTTCATATCCCGATTGATTATGATATTGAAACTGTCAATGAAAAATTGGAAGTTAGTCTACTTTATGAAAAATTGGAAGTTAGTCTACTTAACTTTAATGTCAAAATCAACAAAGTAAACATACCAAATATGATTAATAAATTAACCCTAAATCTTAGATGTAATCAGGAGATCTCCAAATCAGCTACCCACTTTCTTGATCCATGGAGAAAAAATTGGGGATATTAAAACTTTTGTTACCAAATATGTAAACTGAAATGACTATATAGTTTCATCCTCTGCATAATCCAATGTATGATCGCATAGCAGATACAGCATCATAATTGCAGCAAATTTGCATTTGAAAGCCGCCACAAGCAGAGAGCAATTGAAGAGTGTTTTCAAAACATACTCAGTCCAATAGCTGCCATTTTGAGCTTCATAGTTTACATGGGCAGTACACAAAGTTTGGGATCTCCTTTTTATATCTGTGTTCTAAAACACTGTTTCAAAATTTTTGAATATGACCACAAAAAAAAAGTTTGACCATTTTACTTAGGAGCTAAAGGAGTAATGACTACTGTGTCATTTTGTCCTATAGACTTGCAGCAAGCATTCATGTTGTGCAATTAAGAGTTGACATATTTCAACAGTTCAATTATTCAATCCAAAACCGTTTGAGAAGTGCCGGTGCGACCAAAACAAAAAGATATAAAACCCTTTCCACCTCGTAAAAATCACTGTAGAGCTAAAATTTATTTATCCACAGTAATGAAGAACTGAACATCTTCTTTAATAAGCCTCATGCAGAAGATACCGTTAATGAAAATGACTTTTTTTCAGGCAATGTAAATAATCAGCAGTGCAATTTATTTGTGCAATATGTAAAGACACCATACACCATGCAACTAATTTTGATAAATATTTTGAAAAACATGCAAATTCAAGGAGCTGTTTTTATTTGTGTTACTGCGAGTCTAAATGTAGGACATTTTGGTACATTTGTATTACCAGTCTAATATTGTTTGACAAAAGGCTAGCATGAAGTATCAAAACATTTTTATCAGAATTAACATGCATTCAGGTAGTTGATATGCATATGCATATCGTACTGCACTGATTTGAATTGTGATTTATTGTCAATGCATAATGCATGAATGTTGTTTTGCAATGGTAATTCAGTTACAGTACTTGCAAAAATGACAGAGTTACATAAATTTGGATGGATTTTTTGCTTTTTGATTTGCCAATTGTCTATTTTCATGATATAGATGACAGCCAGGCCTGTGGATAGCCATTTTGCTCAAAATCTAAATGGCAAAAATAATTCTGTGTAAATGGCAATACCAAGATGCAATTTCAAAAAACTACAATCATGCAACTAATTGAAGCAAAAAAATTGAAAAAATAACCAAGCAAGTTTCATTTAAAGAAAATAAGGTTATTCAGTGTGCACTCTATTCTGATCCATGACCATGCTTTTTCACAACAGTGACTAATATTTTCGGCACTGTTTATACTTCTTGATGTGAAATTATCCCTATAGCTGTGCATGTTGGTAAATTAATAAACCTTTATTCTGAAATATGGCAATCACATTTCCACACAAAGATGGACATGCTAACTTTGCATATTCAGTAAATGCGAGAAAAACTTGGTTGCGGTAGAAACATACATAATTTTGGATATCAAATAAAAGAGGGCAAAATTGAATCTGGGCATATATTTACTGGTAATGACATGCCTAATTAATGTACCCTAGTTACATGCATCCAAATGTGTTAAGTTATGTAATACCCGAAAAAAAGCAAATTGACCTAAGAAATACGTAACCTGGATGAAAAAAATTGGCGACACGTCCACTTTAAGTTGCTTTTACCCTCCCCTCCTTGCTTATGAATACAATGACATAATGACAACCGATGTGATGTTCAAATTTTGTGATGGCAAGAAAAATAATGTGACTGGACTTTGTCCGCAGCATGCAAGGCATGCTTGTGGTATATGGCTACAATCAGAGTTAGTGCCACAATCCCTATCATGTAAACAAAATCCAGAGCGCAGGGTATCATTGTATGAAAATGCAATCAGCACTTACATCAAAGAACTTCAAATGGAAAAGCAGTGCTTGCCGCCATCTTGTTGAAACTCATGGAGCAGATTTATTGCACCTCTGGATATATTTGGAGATTGGCGCGATATCCATGCAGATCCTTCAAATCTTTACTTATACGGTCTGTTTAATTTTGTTTCAAGCAATGTCTATGTAACTTGCTCTAATCGCCAATTTTCCTGCTAATCCGTTGCAAAGACTCGAACTGTGGCACGGGGATCCTTGTTTATCCGGAGATAAAATAACTAGCCCTCCATGAGCGAAAATCCAAGATGGCCCCCATCCCATAGGATTTACACAGCGGCCAAATCAAAATGGCCGCGAGTACGCTTCTCCTTTACAATTTCTTTGATTTACATTTTCAAGGATATATATGGCACTGACTCTACATGCGAATGCAAGAAAGTGACATTTACAATTGCTGCCATATGTTTTATTTATTTAACACTTTGATACTAGAAATGAAAATTTTTCAAAATTTGCCCCCTTATATCAGTGGCTCTTGAAATGGTTACCTAAAGATCCCTTTCAAGAGTCACTGACCCAAAACTAGACATTATACGGAGCATAATGCAAATTTTATAAAAAAAAATGGATGCTATTACACGTATGACTTTCTTGCCTTTACATGACAAGAACATATGATTCTTCTTTCAGAACAAGGTACCTAATTTGAACTATTTTTAACTTTCTTACCCCCAAAATCAAAATAAAAGTTAGTTGAATCTCAAGATAATAAGCATACGATCTGTTTCAGATACAAATGCTGATTTGGAAGAGCGTTGTTTCAGAGTATCTATGGCTTTTTGTGCATTGCTATGACCACATCTTTGCAATTCAGAATTACTGCAATGTAGAGCTTGTTATAGGCAAATCAAACAATATTGGACAATGTAAACAGAAATTCATGGTGCAGGGCCCAATTGTTTGTAAATGCAACCCGTACCCTGGATTTTTGTTTTCATTGTCCAATAAAGTTTTATTTTGACTATAGTGTAATTACCAAGATGCAAAATATCTGAATTCAATCAAACTGTTTACAAAGCACTGTTGCGACTAAAATAGAAAATTGTTGGATTCATTGGCTGGTTAAGTTTGTTGTAAAATTTGAAAAGCGCAGCAAGGTTGAGACAATGCATTGGACATTTATACCATCATTGTGACTAACGTTGGGAGTTCACGGTTATTATCAAATCCGTGTACACGGTTTTTTATTCGGGCGTGTAACCGTGTACACGCAAATAACGTCACAAATTTGCGACTGTAAAAGCAATCCAAATTCTATGTATGTACGTACGTAGTACAAGTTGCAGAATTTTGCATCCTTCATAAAATGCAACATTTCATTACTAAAGTACATGCAAGGTGTATTTTTATTTACACAACTGACGTTTAAACACAAAGACAAGTGAAAACATAGTTACTTATAAATGTAACAAGCTTTTAAACGTTCAATCAACTTCATGTTTTTCATGCACATGGCAGCAGCCAAGGATGTCGCCATTGTAGTTGAAGTATCACGTTATGAAAATCCCGATTTTTTATTTAGCGGCACCACTACAGCGTTCAGGGAATTCCCAGGCACGTCCCTGGATAGCCAAATAATAATCGTACATCGGTGATCGGCGACTTTGGTTAGCTAAAAAATGCTAGCTTTCTCGATGTCTTGATGATGCGATGCATGATTAATCATGAAAATACAACAGAGGACACAATAGAGAGATGGTTTTTTGTTAAAATTCTAGTAAAAACTGGACATCATAGTCGGAAAGGCAAGCTTAAAACACTCACGGTTAAACGTTTGATAGAGTTTGTAAACGTTTACACGCGTTCCGTCCGTGTAAACGTTTACACGTGTACACGGTCCCAACGTTAATTGTGACATTTAGCCAGCCAAGAGAGATACTCTGAAAACAGCTTTACTTATAATTATCCAATCGAATGATATAAAACTTAATTTACTAACTATCTATTAACAAATAGAATGATCTAAAATTATGATATCATTAGCACTGCAAACTGTAAATATGTATCATGGCCTAATTATTGAAACACATTGGTGGCACTAAATCCGATAAGTTAATTGTAGGCTATGTGAACATTTCTTACACAGTACACCCCCGCTCATGCTTGGCAGAATTTTGTAAAATGTTAGGAATGTTGGTAAAATATTTGAAACTCTTTGCCTACCTCAATCAGAAAAGGAAAAGATATCAAATTCATAAAGTTCTGTTTAAGTTTTTCAAACACAAACCATTTGAATAGAGATTTATACAATTTTGGGATGCATATCCTAGGAGAGAACACACCTTTCTTCATCAAAGATAAGGCCATGGTATTATTGCTTGTAGATGAATTTTTTAACATGTAGCTGGTGTTTTTATTACGTTTCCAATGCCAGCATGTTTGAAGGTCATGACTCTAGAGTCTACACTCACAACTTTTAAATGCATGATCGATGAAACTAGACCTTCAATAATAAAGCTGAAAATTGTTGTCAACATTTGCACAAAGAAACTTAGACTAGACTGATTTAACAGGAAAAGGTTAAAAAAGTGTACAATTCAAAAAAAAGAAAAAAAAGCTGAATTCAGTTTCAAGTCTACTTCTAAGTGCATGTTCAAAAAATACATCTACAAACAATTGAATTATTTTATAAAATTAGAAAAAAAGAGGAAGAAACGAAGAACTTGTAAATTTCTTCATCCTGTATTCCAACACTATATGAGATAACAGAATCTGACTGCTGTAAAGAATCAAATTCAAACAAAATACTAAATCAAAGTAACTAAAACATGGAACTAAATAAACAGAATGGTCAATTTAAATCAACACAGAGACAAAGAACACATAACATTCTACTTAATAAAGGGGAAAAATAAGGCAGCAAGCAGCAGGGTGGATTTCAGGCAAGATGGTGCAAACAGTAACCATGGCAACCTAACCTCATGTTCGCTCTTTCTCTTGCGGTCACCTTCCGATGACATGCTGGTGTCTAAACTCTCCATGCTATCCACCGTCCTCACACTTCCCGTCTCCGAAAACTGATCTGTAGTAGACCCACGACTTGCCACGCTGCCTCCCTTGCTACTGGATTCTACGAGCACTGGAATGTGAACGTCGCCGGGAGGTGCAGACTTTCGATCCCGTGATGTTGTCGTTACCATGCCATTGACTTTGTCGTTCCCTGAAATCTGTTCTTGATTAGAGTTAACTTTGTTAGTGGAAGCGGGTAGCGATGCTTGTTTTGCATCAGATTCATTAGTGTCTTTATTAATGTCCCTAGATGTTGGGACAGATACTGTTTGTTCCTGATTAGATGTGGAATTTTTATCGGACTCGACTCTTTTTGAGGAGTCTTCGTCGGGTGTTACACGTACCGTGATTTCTTCCACAGATTTTCGCCTGCCATTAGGCGTAGGTGTAGGCGCAGTTGGAAAGTCTGTTGCATTAAGGGATTGGTCTAAATCTGAGACCTCACTACCATTGGCACTTGCATCGTAAGTATCTGTTGATGGTTTTCTTGGCTGTGAAATAAACACATAAAAAGTTGCTTTAAACACAGCACTTTCATTGTAACAAGAAAACTTAGATGTTAGGTACACAGCAAATTCTGGCTAAAAGAAAATCTCTAAATATGAATCTACTAATTTCCAATAACCTAGCATACAAACTTCATCAACCTTGCATACAAACTTCTTTACTTCGTCAAACAATGTTTCAGTGAGTTCAATTGCTGCTTTTTGTCAGGCAATTCTGATAGATTCACACTCTGCATCTATTATGTACAAGTGCTGCAAAGTTTACTGTGCAATTTGGTTTGTACTTCTGAGTTAATCTAGATTTAATTCTGGATTTAAATGGTGCGTAATTATCATGGCACAGAATTTTTAAAAAATGTCGAATCATTTAAACATCTTCAAACTGCAATTTACTGTAATTGAGTGTATATGGATTGAAGCAAGTTCATTCTACTTAAATCAATCAATCAGTTAATCAAGGTTTTGAAATGTAAAATCTAATGAACAGGCTGAAATTAAAATAAATATTTACTATATTTAATAGACATGTAGTGGCGTTATTCAAAATTCTTGTTAACCCTATTTCTATGAACATTACATGCAACTAGATACCTTCAGATACTTTACATGCAAAATGACATTTTCATAATTAAATGTGATATGCTAACATTGTAGCTACATCTTGCATCATTGGTTGGTACTCATTTGGTATCAATAGAAAGAGGAGATCTATGATAACATATTGGTAGTAAATTATAAAGCAATCAATAAAAAGGTGTTGAAAAAAACACAATAAGAATTGTTTGGTTAAGAGTGTTTCAGAGACCTGGGATCATACTCAAATTTAAAATGAATTCTAAAACTCGCAATGTTGAAAAAAACAACCAAATATAATATTTCTATGTATGCCTACTAGTGGTTCATGCTCAAAAAAGTGAGAGAAAAACCCTCAAGAAACTATTCAAAGAAGACACTCAAAATGTAATGACAACAAACTGGAGATGTTGAAACATATTGATCAAACAAAAAACAGAAAACAGTGACTAATCCGTTGCATCCAATTATGTGACTATTCGCTGTCGAAGTGATCATTAGGTCTTGGTTACTGCAAGAACTGGTTCTCACTATAATACACACAGCTCAATGCAATTGATTACATAACATGCTCTGGGCACTTGAATGCTTTTTGAGCGGGTGATTATGAGTCAAATTGATGTCATGAGCCACAAGAATAGTGTGGAATGGTTGCCAGAGAAACTAATCCGATGATATCACTTTGACAGCGAATAATGAATAAATCAAAGGAGACAATGCAAATAAACATCTTTTTACATCAGTACAATGTGACTGAAATAAGTTTGACATGGAACTCACACAAAACTACAAAACATGGTTAAAGTGTGTGAAAGTCTTAATTTGTTGCATTAGGTTAATGTGTGGTGTCATTTTCTATTAAGAAGCTAAAGTGGTGCCACTTCAACAAATCACTACATTTACAACAATAAAAATAACAATGAAGATTTACTGAAAAGAAAATTAGTAAAAATTAAGAAAACAAGTTTAAAGGGACTAGCCAGGATTTCTCATTCTAGTTTAATTGTCAATTTGCTGCATTTACCAAATCTCTATTAACTATCCATTTGAATATCTGGAATTAGGTTTTTTCACCTTTGAAAAAGTAAATTTATTTGAAAAATGTAAATTAAGCGAAGAGGAAACACTGCTAAATAGCACTAGAAAGTACTAAATTTGTTTGAAAATGTACTGATCATATTAAAATATGCCATTTTTGTTGAAACAAGTTTATCTTTTATGATTTCCATACAATATCTCCATGAAAAAGAAATCTCACAATGTTAAGTTTTTAATTTCACATGGAATCTAGGCTAGTCCCTTTAGTAAGGACATCAAGTGACAAAACATAAGACACATACCCTGTCAGGCACTGCTCCAGCTTTAGGAGTGTAGTTATGTATAGTTGGAAGCATAGGATCGGTTGGCGTTGTGGGCGTTGAGGGAATAGTCACGGAGGATAGCGACTCGTCACCGTCATGACTATCAGTACTTTGTGTGTCAATCTATATACAAACACAAATATTAGGAGGAAGAAAGGTTGATGAGAAATGAAATGGAATAAACATTGCTTAAGAGTAGCTGCTGCTTGGCAACCTAGAGTTGTCGTGATGCAGTCAATCCACGATACTATGCTACAAATTCAATCCATCTCTCCCCGATGTATACTTTGGTTCAAAATGACGGAGTAATTAATGTGTCGGCTGGTCGCAAACTTTTTCACAAACAACAAGGTCAAAATGACGCACTTGATATTTATGATGTCATTACAATGTTACAAACACCATCACTGACAAACTGAAACCAGCTTAACACACTAAACCAACAACAACTATCCACAAATAAGCTAATTGATCTAGCCTAAAAATGTTTATCCATACATTTCCATTGAGGATTAAATAATCATAAAAATATTTTATGTGGTATGTTAAAATAAACAATTTCAAAAGGTTTCAAATTTAATACCTTGTGAAAGAGACCTTTTTTGACAGAGAATCACTGTTTTAATAACTGGAAAATGAGTACAAATTGTTGAAAATCAAAGAAAACAGCCCCATGTTTGCTTCAAACCAATACTGCATACTTTAGGATTAAGTGTGTACTACAAATGTTACAATGTGGTTTCATTATTATAATGCATTCACAATTGCATTTTGACAGGCAGTATGTGAACTCATGGATTCTTTCTAAAGTCTATGGTTAACTCTTAATTTGATTGTTTTCATCGAATTCAGAATTTGTGATTTGAATAACCAATTAAACCTAACCAACAAGCATTCCTGCTGGGGTATGCTATGTGACCCTTGTACACTTTCACACCCAAAGACAAACGACTGAACCACACGACTCCTGACAATTACAGTCAAGGATTACCAAATTACAATTCTTAAGATATTTTGCTTATTAGTGATAAGGGTGCTATTTCATAAGTATTTTACTTGAAAGAGCAAATATAAACATCCAACAACGCCATCCTTCTTAGAAGAATTATCATGTGACTTTATACTATTTACAATTTTTGTTGTATATCCTAAAAAGTATGTTCTAGAGAGCAGACCTGAAACTTAGTTTGATGAAAGAGGAAAATACTGAAAAAAAGACTAAAATCTTGTTGAAATAGCTATAATTAGGCAGAAAATGTCAAATTATGAGTAAATTCCAGCAACAAAAAAAAGTAAGTTATCAGAAAACAGGGAAATATTAAGGGTCTGAGAAAATGAAACTGTGGCAAAACTAGGGATCTTACCAACACTACCCAAAAATAAAAAAAAAAGGTCCCCTCTGTGATGAAAGATCTGTCTAGGTCAGTTCGGGAAAGGTCGTGATTCATTTACATAAATGAATTCATTTACAGTAAAGGAATTCCTTTAAAAAAAAACAGAAAAAAAGAAGCAAAAAAGAAATCAAAAAATCATCACAAAAGATCCAAAACAAGTCCAAAAAAATCACAAAAAATACACAATGCTCATAAAATGCTCAAAAAATGCACCAAAAATTAAAGCAAAGGTATACAGAAACTATACAGTAAAGGAACACCAAAACAATAAATGAATCGAAAAACAAAAAAGAAACAGAAACGAACCACAACCTGAAGCAACCAGAAGTAAAGAGGAGTAACCTGATGGAAGCACACGCAACCAAGCTAAACAAAGACATGAAAACACAGGAGTTCGATGGAGTCCCAAGGAGGACCCAATATCACAAAAAATAACAAACATAAATACACAAACGAATAACAAGAAAGAAAACAAACACATGTACAAACAAAACAAAAAAAAAAACAAAACGAAGTAAAGGAAAATGACATAAACTACACATACCAAACAAAACAAAACAATTACACAAAACAAACATAACAGAATACTGGCAAGTAAAAACAAAAAGAAATAGCCAAAAAACATCCCACAATATGTTCATATCTATGTGATATATCAACTGTTCAAACCCACTGTGGCATATGTACATTGAAAAGCAAAACCAATCTTTTATCTAACATAACACATACATGTACACAATACATCAACATGAATAAACTGAAAACAAAACAAAAGATACAGGAGTCTTTCAAAATAATTTTCCCATGGTATACTATTAGTTAGTTAGTCCCCTGTTTGTTCATGTAATATGGAAAATATTACATCACTCATGTGATACGAACCCGAACCATTAATATTTTCTGTATTGCATGAGAACAAACAGGGGGTAACAATTGTTAAAAGATCTATATGATACAAGATATATCATGTGGGCAATACCAAAAGTAAAAACAAATACAGCAATACAGAAACTATTTATTGGCTATTATTCAATGAAATTGCTTCATTTTTATTTTCTTAATAATAAAGAACAGGCGCTACACATTGGAACAAGTCATTTTTGTAAATTCAGAACCAAATGCATTTTTACATGTCTCCTACTTTAGTTTTATAAAATATTTTCTCTTCTTTTTTGTTGCTACTACTGGTATTATTCACATTTTTGTGAATGAATACTACTGATTAGGGTTTATGGTTCATAAAGCATCACACAAGACATTTTGGTGAAAAGGGCAAGAGTTTGTTCAACCCATTGAAAATGTACTAGCAGATGCATTTGTGTATCTCTCAATGAAAATGGGAAATTACAAATCATGCATTATGATTATGGATTTGCAAAAAGGCTAATTATGTCTATCCGACCATCATAAATCAGTCTTGCGATTTTCACACTTTTCTTGTTTAAATTTGCAGTACCGGTATTTTTTTAAGCTGAACAACAAGGATTTTGTCTTTTTGCAGTTGCTGCTTTGCAGTTTAAAGTTCATTTCATTTAGAAAGAAAAATCTTGTCATTTGAGAGTTAAGTTTTGACCAAAAAATGTTGCGACAAAAACAACCAACATGAATGTCGGGGGGGGGGGGGGGGGGGGTACTTAGTATAAAAGTGATTACGGGGATGCGCCGCAAACTTGGATAACAATTACATGGAGGGGGGGTTTTAGGAAGATTTACACACCGTTTAGGGTAGGGGTTCTCAACTAGTTCTTACATTGCGCCACATATGAGAAAATTGTAGGCTAAAGTGCCACATGCACCCATTTTCAGTGTACTTCTAGAGCATTTTGGTTTTTAAGAGAGCAAAAGCACGAAACTGTAACAGTCAAAGTGCCAGATTTGGCGTGGTGCTGCCAGTTGAGAATCATTGGTTTAGGGTATCAATGACCCCATTTTCAAGAAATAGGGTACTTTTTCAAACTATAGTGTGAAAACGGTATTGGTAAAATCCCGATTTAGGGTGTGAATAGGAGAAAAAGGATATATTTTGGCTTCAGAATCAATCACCCTTTAGGGGGTGTTTTGAAAAACTGTGGTCATTACATTACAGTGCAACATTACAGTGGCCTCCAGTATAATACACAGGGCCATATAAAGCAGGAAGGGGACAGGGGCACTTGCCCCTGGCTTGAAATAGCAGACCACTAACAGGAATAAATGACTGTCCCAGGATTACTTTCCCGTTTTTAATTTAAGAAAACTTATCATCCCGCTATTGAATTATACAGCCCTGATAATACATGTAAGCAATGTATTATACACATGCATTTATAAAGGTTGTCATTCATACAGGAAGTCAAATAAATAAAGATTATAATATACAAATTCCCGACAACCCAAAATAAACCGATATCTTGTAAATACCCAAATACTAACAGGAAGCTGGTCAGGTTCCAAGTCTTCCAGTTCTTCTATAACATCTGCTTTGGCTTCTGCTACTAAGTCTTTGACTGGTTTGTTTGTTGTGATACCGGTCATCCATGGGTGCTATAGGAAAAAGAATAAATAAAAGGAATAACCTCTATATCAAAAAGGTAATCCTATATCTAGAAATGAATCTGTAAATATTAGGACACATACTGATACACAGACCTGTAAAGGATGGTGCTCAGCCCTACCAAGCTTAAAACTTGCCATTTTTTGCCATCAGATTCCCCTTTAAAGGGAATTTTTATTTGATTTGATGTTATTAAGTACTCTGATTCAAATAAATTTTCACAAGTTTTCATACCCAAGTGGATCATGGCTAATGCCTTTAAGATTGACAGTCTCAGTGTCAAGACCTATCTCTGATTCGATATCTTGGAAGCATCTAATTAGTCAGCCAGATTAATATGTTTACTTGATTTGTCTTGGTTGGGAGAGATCGAGTCAATGGGCAGCAACCCAGTCAGGGGTTTTATTGTATTAAAAGTGAGTTGTGTAATATGAGAAAATATAGCACACCATGTGGGATTCCATGGACACTGATTACTGTGTTGTCAATTATGCTGATTTGTAACATGGGACTCAAATTGTGCCTGGCAAGAACATGGCTAACAATGCAACTATTTAATAGTAAAGACAATAGCAAATTTGAACAATGTATTATTGTTAGATCAAAAGAAGATATCAGGACCTTCCCGTCATGCCTTGCTTCCAATTGGATATTCTGTACAGGTTGTAATGAATAGGTTTAGTGATGAAACATAATCTGAAATGCAAAATTGGGATGAGGTCTGCTAATTGTGCTGTTTTGTCACTAAAGCTATTCATGACAACCTGTACAAAATATTACATGGGTCTCAAACTGTGCCTGGCAAGAACACAGCTAACAGTACAACTATTTAATAGAACAGATAACAGCAAAATTATTGAACAATGAAGTATTATCATTGTTAGATCAGAAGATATCAGGACCTTCCCATCATGCCTGGCTTCCAATTGGATATTTTGTATTCAGTGTGTTATCAAGATTTCAATGCCACATAATTCAAAAACAAAAATATGAAAATATAAAAAAAAAGTTGGTGACAATCATGCTTGATGTCTTTACTTGCTTTGGTGCAAAAATAAAGAAAATCCATGCATTAATTATCTAGAAGTGAGCGTTTGAAGCTCAAGAGGGGTTTGGACACTTTTCCCAGTTTGGAGAGGTTGTAAAAATCCAGCGGAAATTTGCAGCGGAAGTATATAAGCTTGGATGTCATCTTAACCAACATTTCTGTATTGTTTCGCATTTTGCTTCTCCTTGAGGATGCCTTGGAGTCTTAATAAAGGTTCAGCAGAATGTTATAACTCGGCTTTTACCTTGGCGTCCACACGCTTCTTTTTTTTTAAATTCCTTCTTTCATATAATTATGATACCATAAGCTTCTTATTTATGACATTTTTAAGATGGGCTACTTATGCAATGGGAATATCTGGCTCATGGAAATGTTAAATAAATCTTTCCATTGTTTCAATCATATCTGTACTTTCCAGGTATTGGTCAATCATGATACTATTTTCTACATTGACCAATGAGGTGTTATATTTGCTTTGAATGACCTTATTCCTACAGCCACTGCTATTAAGCGTATTTTCAAATGGCCCACTGAATGATTTTCCTAAACGATTACCTAAAAAAATATGTTAAATGATTTTACATATGAAAAAGAACAAGATTTAGATTAATAATAATCTTGAAAACAAAGACACTTATAATTGGACAAATATTATCATGACTGAATGTAAAGATGACGTTCTTCTTTGCATGGTTATGCTGCAAATTTTCGTGGAATTTTTATATACAACTTTCCCAAACTAGGAAAAGTGTCCAAACCCCTATGGAGCTTCAAATGGTCATTTCTAAAAAACTAATGCATGGATTGTCTTCATTTTTGCACCACAGGAAGTCAAGACATTAAACATGATTGTCACTAAGTTTCATTGACTGAAACTATTTGTGTGGCGTTGAAATCTTGATAACTTCATTCTGGGACACACTGCAGGTTGTAGTTATAAACATATCTAAAATGCACATTGGGATGAGGTCTGCTAATTGTGCTATATTTTGTCACTAAAGCTATTCATGACAAATAACGTTGGGAGTTCACGGTTATTAACAAATCCGTGTACACAGTTTTTTATTCGGGCGTGTAACCGTGTACACGCAAATAACATCACAAATTTACGACTGTAAAAGCAATCCAAATTCTATGCATGTACGTACGTAACTAAGTTGCAGAATTTTGCATCCTTCATAAAATGCAACATTTCATTTCTAAATTAGATGCAAGGTGTATTTTTATTTACACAACTGATGTTTAAACACAAAGAAAAGTAAAAGCATATTTACTTATTAATACAACAAGCTTGTAAACGTTCAATCAACTTTATGTTTTTCATGCACACGGCAGCCGACAGCAGCCAAGGATGTCGCCATTGCAGTTGAAATATTTACGTTATGAAAATCCCGCCTGTTCAATGAGCGGCACCACTGCAGTATTACTTCTATACTGTATATGCTTCTAAAATCTCCAAGTGTTCTGTGTTTTATTAATTGTTACAATATTATGTTTTAATAAACTTTTAATAAGTTGAGAAATTATGAGTTTTCTATCGTTGCCGACGATTCCCGTTGCTCTATTGGTTCCAGAGACTGTAATATGTATCATGAAATCAACGGACATCGGCATTGCCACATGCTTTTTCGTTCAGGGAATTCCCAGGCACGTCCCTCGATAGCCAAATAATGCACCAGTTCGGCGACTGGCGACTTTGGTTCGCTAAAATGCTAGCTTTTTCGATATGTCTTGATGATGCAATACATGATTAATCATGAAAATACAACCGAAGACACAATAGAGAGATGTTTTTAGTGAAAATTCTAGCAAAAACTGGACAGAAAGGCAAGCTTAAAACAGTTACCCGTTTGATAGAGTTTGTAAACGTTTACACGTGTTCTATCCGTGTAAACGTTTACACGTGTACACGGTCCCAATGGTTAATGACAAACTGTGCAAAATATTCCATTGGAAGCAAGGCATCCGGGGAAGGTCCCGATAATCTTTTTTTGTCAGATGTACCCTGATGTTTTCAGACCTGAGTGCAACCAGGGGGGGGGGGGGGGAACATGACATGTTTATATTTAGATCATATTGAAACCAATGTAAATCCCAATTTTGTTTTCAAGGTACTTTTTGCATCAAATTATTTTGTAAAATTTCCATTATTACCGCTAACACTTCAAATGAGGTAAAATGACTTGAAAGTTTTTAGAGAATGACGCTGAACTTATCCAATGCCCCTTTAAAGATCATATTGATTGGCCATACTTAAAAAAATGATTTCCAATTTCTAAAAAAAACCTCCTTCCCCTCCACTCCGGAATATATGTTTAAACTTTAATAGACAGTTATTTGCATAATGCACAAAAGTTTGCTTTTAACAATATAAATGATGTACAGAAAGTAAAAGCGATATCTCAACTTTGTTTGGGTATTATAACAAGAACAGGGAACAAATATTTGATCGATCGTTAATTTCTTGAACTCTTCATTCATTGTTTGCAAATGATAAGCAATTATACACCCTATGTCTGTTTTAAAACTGAAATTAAGGGTTTTTCTCACAGATGCAAAATCTTCATTGATTTTCTGAAAAATTTAGTATTTGGTAGATATAAAGTTCGCTTTCTAACAACAAAAATATAATAGATATTAAAAAAAACACAGTTAGTGAATAATTCCCAATAATACAAATGACTGCATAGTTACATTGATCTAATTCTTCATAAAGATCTGGTAATAGAATGCAGGCATAAATGACATATAGGCCTATTAACATTAAAAATATACCATTTAACATCAACTAAAAAACTCATAAATGTATGTTGACATTTAGTTTTAATAATTCATAACGACAGTATTAATGTGACCTAAATGATAGCTAATAATCAAACCATTAGGCACATTAAATCAAACAAAGAAACTGATGTGATGTCCTCCAAAATGAACCCGAATGATAGTATGACATTAAACCTTGACAGTACTTTCCATTGAACCTGAACTGAAAACCTTACGTATAATAGAATATAGCTCATTTAATGAGGGTTAGATCATTGTATTTGTTGAACAAAGTTGAGCATTATACGACTTTTTTAATTTAGGAAAATTAGCAAGCAGACCTTTCAACAGCACATTCCACTGAATCTGATTGAAAACCGTGTGTATTCTGCAGATTATAGCTCATTTAAAGAGGGTTAGATAATTGTATTATGTTAAACAAAGTTGAGCATTATACAACTTTTTAATTTTATTCTGAGCACATCCCCTCCAAAATATGATCTTACCATGAATAATATGCGCTTGGTGACACAAATAAAAAATCTACTATAATAATGATGTTGTAACCAAATATTCTGGTAATTTATGAGGGCAGAGTTCATAATATGGAACTGCAGTGTTTATATTCGTTACTTACATTGAGTAAATCAGCAGCACTTGGTCTCGTTTCAGGGTTCTTGTCAAGGCACACTTTCAAGAAGTTGTTAAAATTACTCGACCTGTACACATAAATAAAATAAAAATTATCATGATAATTTATGAAACATTTAAAAAATCAAAGTATCATAATAAAATATCATAATTTCTGAAAAGTTTAAAATATCAAAAGTATCATATGAAATAGGGAAGTCAGTTTATTTGGTGAAAGATTTCTTGCATATACTGAAAGATCAGATAGCAAGTTTGATGTAATCTTACAAGGAAATAATGACATAGCCGTATGACTATTCATGACAGAACAATATTTCTTTCGGCAATTAATTTTCACAACAATTGTAGGTAACCTGCAAGAAAATTACACTTTTTGGTAAAAAAATGTGATGGCTCACCTAAAAAAGGGGACTTTGTGACAGAACACTTTTCAAGAAACTGATGGAAAATAGGCAGTAAAAAATAATAAGAATTTCCAGCAGATTTTCTGTTGTAAAATTTGACCGCCTTGACCAATTCCAACAGGTTAGGTGTCATTTTAAAGCTAAGAAAATGTTGTAACAGAAGACATGATAACATTTAAATTGATATGGGGGCCTCAGCTAGGGGTTGGGGTTCTTAGAAAATATTTTTACAGGGATGTTCAAAGCAAACTTCTGAATTTTGACCATCTCTATACGTCTGTGACAGAAACCCACCCATCAATATACCAAAAATTACGAAAATTCATCCCAAAACCTTTGAGCACCACTGTATACCATTTGTCAGTAAGACCCCTCCCTGACTGGGGACAAGCCACTGACAATGACACTGATACAAAAACAAATGAACTCATCCAACAGGATATTGACATTGTTCAGGTGTCTGCATCAGTGCCATACCATAGGCAGGCATCAAGGCCTTGTGAGACATAGCTTGCTAGCTTGGTGAAAGATGTCTTCCTCTCTATACCCACAAGATATTTGTCCACATACAATATGGACATTAAGAACATTGAAGATACGTCATGAAGACAATTTCCAAGAAGCTAGAAGCAAAGTGGGCAAAACTTTAACGGGGAGAGACACAAGGGGAAATTGGAAAAAATGGTAAAATAAAACATCCTCTATTAAAAAACAAGAAATATACCACATTGCCTTTAATAAATGTTCCCTTAAGTTAAAATTTTCAAACAAAATTTAAAACATAAATTATCAAATATTCTCTTTCATTAAGCCTACCATGATGCTATCAAATTAAATCAAACAAGCCAAATTCAAGAAATTATCAGAAGTCCACAGACGTGATATATATGAGAACAAAATTGCTGACGAGGCAAGCCATGCACTGGTCGTTAGCCACAAGCTGGACATTGGATTTGGATGCCAGAACCCTGGGGTTTGAATTCCGGATATGCAAATTGTTGTACATAGGATGTCTATAAATGACACTGTTATCCCGAAAAAAAGAAATAAATAATATGACCTTAGGCCAAAAAAAAAAAGTTTGTTTCTGGTAACATGCTTGTAAAGTACAATGCGGTATGAGCTTTTTTTATTTTTTACTTTTCAAAAATGAAATGCGATATGCGCTTTTTCTTTTTTTTTAATACAAAAAATGCTAACTTGATATGATTATATTAATATTAATAGCCTATTCGAACTTGTTCGACCGTTGTACAGTATGACTGTAAATTCTGTATCGGGTAATATGGTTGTGGACCATAGTTTCGATCCAGTATCATATATAGAAGCGCTAAAGAACGATTAATTGAAATTAAGTTTTTTACGCAAGTCTCCAGTAAGCTTTTTTACAGAATTGTTTTATTTATCGAAATTAAAATTTTTTATTTTTTGATACGAAATATGAAAAACAAAAATTAATGCGGGAAATATGTAACTTAACAGAAACGCGCGTGGGTTACCAGAAACAAACTTGTTTCTTTTTTTGGCCTTATTGAAAGACAATTCAATCAATCTATGCCTATCCACCAGTGGGAACTTCAAAGTACCAGGACGTTTTATTGAATTGATACAGACAATACGCACACCACAATGCTATGATGCTACCAAAACTTTAATTCAAGTTTCCTGCAAAAACAAATGAAGATAATAACAAGGAAGTTTACAAATAATCAACAACAAACAAATTTATCTTCATTATCATGTCTATGGTACAAACAAATCAAAATAAAGATAAGGTGATGTTTAAGGTTTACAGTTATAATATAGGTTGTGGTGATATTCAGGGTTAGGTTTATGTTCATGAATAGGATTAGGTTTAAGTTAGTACATATCGATATTATATATTAGGGGTTAAAAGGTTAATATTAAGCATAGATGGTTTTGTGTCACTCTTGACCTGCAAGACACATGTTGGCATGCTGCATTAGAGATCTAACTGTCATTAATGATTATCACAAAATTGAATTGATTTCAAATGTTTGTGACATGTAGACATATAACAACAAAATGGAGAATGTAGTCAATTTATATGTTCACTGAAAATTGTACGTTTAATCATGATAAAGATTGCAGATTTGCAGGCTTACAAAAACATCAGCATCACAACATTGTGGTGACAACGAGATATACTGAACTCAATGCAATGGCAATGATACACCACTTCTGCATCTCAGTTCTTCTGCGTACTTGATTAACTATATTACTAAGTTGTGCGCACAATGTCATCTGAGCACGATTTAGTTTATAACTGCGCAGAAGAACCCATATTTATGGTACTTTCAGTGTGCATTATGGAACATGGCCTATTCCTTGGTCAGTGTAAGCAAGAAATCCAGATTGAGAGCCAATAATATGGAAATAGGAAACCTGCACCCATCATTTTTGTTCACTTTAGGAAATTCAGGATTTCATTTTTGACATCAATCAAACACATACCTTTCTACGATATATACTTGAACATCCTCTCTCGTAAAAATCTCATTATTAATTCCAACCAGATTGCATTCAACTGCTATTCCAAAACAAATCCCTCCTGCAAACAGTGGCACCACCATCTTGCCTGATGTTATTTCCCCTGATACGAACCACCATGGAATGTTCCCATGACAGTCACATTAGTCACCATCGTCCTAGATATACTCTGTACCCTCACGCTCTTCTTGACAATCTTAGGACACCATACAGTATGAGGTTCATATGTGTTGTGCCATCTTATATACCGTACCTTTTCTGGCTTAAGGCTTTATTAATCCTAGGATCTTAAATATAGCACTATGCCTGAAGTCCAAGTTCTGATGTTTCAAAGTTTAGACTATGACTCAGTGAACTGATCAGCGATTATGTTTTTAACTTGAGGTGATCTTTATATGACTTAACCGAATGGGTCATATGAGATGGTAATTCACACCTACTGTCATCTCATGACCCCAAATTAGGTGCAACTCATATAAACTTCCTCTTCCATTAGGCCTTATCGAATATAAAATACAGAATATATTTTTCCTTGCCATGTATTATTTAATAATAAGGGTATTTAGTAATAAGTACCCCTCTCTTTCAAAATAGCTTAGACATGAAATATTAATACTTTGCAACTGTAACATTGCAGTTGCTACTGATCCTTCACGGCAAATCTGTTACCTTCTAAGCAATAATAGATGCTGGCACCTGGGTTGAGAGGAGCAGAATTTAACTCTAACCCTGATTTGAGAAATTTTCTGTTTCCAGCCTCAAGAAGAGAGGGGAAAAGTGTGTCTACACAGGGATTTGAACCCAAGACCTCTCTAGTAAGCCAATGAGGAGTTGCTACCCAGGCAGCAATTTGGTCAGCATATGTAACCCACTTCTTTGACGTTTCCACTCAACTAATAATCAAATTTCAATTAAACACACATAAATACAATAAATGACCTTATGACAAATTTGGAGTAAATATTTTTAATCATTTCTCAAAATACAAAAATACAATGGTGAGATATAGTTCAAGTTCACCTTCAAGTGCAAGGTACACATTGACCAGTAATAGAGGAAACAGGGTTTTTTTTTTTTTTTAATTCTTCTAGGTGGGGCTGTAAGGACTGACAGTGACTGAGCATGCCAATTAATTGACTACTGGTTAATATATGTTTACAAGTAACTGGTAACATACTTAAATAGCCCAACCTGTTAACCAGTGTTGCCACTGGGTAACATACTTAAAATAGACCCACTTGTTTACAAGTTCTGTAAATGGGGTAACATACTTAAATAGCTCAACTTGTGTTGCAACTGG
Source organism: Ophiothrix spiculata (assembly GCA_000969725.1). NCBI lineage: Eukaryota > Metazoa > Echinodermata > Ophiuroidea > Amphilepidida > Ophiotrichidae > Ophiothrix > Ophiothrix spiculata. The sequence continues at coordinate 55,825 of JXSR01S018447.1, forward strand.
GTAACATAAAAATAGACCAACTTGTTTACAAGTTCTGTAAATAGGGTAACACATAGTAGGCCATCTGGTTTAAAAGTCCTGTTAAAGGGGCAAAACACCTATAAAGACCAACTTGTGTACAAGCGCAGTAAATAAGATAACACACTAAAATCCACGGGGGGCACTCAACTTTGAGTTATGCGCCTTGTGCCACCACTTTTTTCTGCTTGCTCTCACCAAAACCCCCTATTTTTCCAACAGTCACTCAATGACCCGGGGGAGGGGGGTAAGCAGGTATTCTGTATTCTGACCGGGTAACCATCCGCATTACCAAAAAGATGAGACCTGTTCAGTCTCGAGACTTGCAATATAGGGTATCAAAATCTACATGGTACTCTACAAGTCTCACATAGAGACTGCGGAACTTGGGTTGTTACCTGAATACAAATATCAGTTAACCCCCGCCCCCAGCTCAATGACCCCTTAATTTTTGTAATTTCTTGTCACTGAGATAACTTTTGTCACACAAACCCCAGCTATTTTCTTAATTTGATGTAATTTTTCGAAAATGAAAATTAAACAGATAAATGTTCAGTTAAGTGCAATTAATGTTTTCAGAAGCTTCAATGTAGACTTATTTGTCTTAATATATTTATTCCCTGTGCTTGGGCCTGGTGGTTCAATGTAGACTTTATACATGTAGCATGCATGTATTTTGAGTCATATCAGTCATTTTACAAACCCTAACCTCCTCTCATTTTAAACATGTCTCCTTAGAAACTTATGTGTCAAAAATTCACCGAGATTTGATCCAGGGACCTCTCGCACCCAAATCCCATACTCAATTATGTCAAACTATTCAGCAGGAAAGGAATTATTTGTGTATTTTATTTGTCAGAAGGTTTCCCCTCATCTATGACTTTGGGATTGTTAGAGCCAATTATTCAGTAGAAAATCCTGGTCATGCCAAATTAGCGATGCGCTCATACATTTACAAAGGGGAGATGACGCATCAGATCTTGATGTGATGCTTTTAAATTGGAAACATTAAAATTGCGTACAGTTTGGGTTGCAATTTGACAAAAGCATCATTTGCACAGTATATCTCCACGCACACCCAAATCTCTGAGAATTGTAATGTGGGAATCAAGTGTGCCCGAATATCCGCAATTTGAGAGCCATGGCTGACGACGCCAATTACACGGGCTGGTATAAATAAATCTCCTATCTCCCCCCACCCCATTATCTATGGCTGAATTGGATATGTCCAAAATAATCTAAACATGTATGAAATTGAGATAGTTTTGATCAGGGGAAGGGGAAGATACTTACATATAAAACTACTGTAACTTAGCAATGTGCCCACCAAATGAGCACCAGAGTCATGTTTTATATGATCAAAATTTATGGCACTTGCAATTAAGTCTTATTGGTCTATATATGTACCAAAACCTGTGGCAATACCAAGGAACTTATATAGGGGAATCTGGACTCGCCGCCATTTTAATTTGACTGCCGTGTAAATCTAATGGGATGGCGACCATCTTGGATTGTCACTCATGGAGGGTGAGTTACTATACCTCCGGCATTTTACGTCTCCGTGTGCCATACTTCGTGAGTTTTCGAAACGGGTAAGTGGGAAAATTGGCATACTTTGATCAGTCGCAATACACGCTACTTGAAACGCAGACGAGGTTTGCGCGTGAAACAAAATGCACACGATGTATATGCGTCAAGCAAAGATTTACGCAATCTGCCAGGATATCAGGCAAAACTCTGAATATATCCGAAAGTACAATAACTCTGCTCCAAGAGCGACACAAGATGACGGTTAGTCCAGATTTCCCTCTAAAACTTGATTGGGCAATATAAAACCCCATCCCACCCCATCCAAACCAAAGTTGAGCGAGTCCCCCACAGATTTTTGATATTTCCTCGAAAAAAAAACACTCTCATAACGAAATGAAAGATTGAGATAGATACTCTCAGGTATCACTACATAATACATCAGGAAATGCAAACATTTGTTTGAAGTTCATGGGTGGAAATTACATAAAAATGACTCAATATTACCACGTCTAGACATTATTAATGCTGTTATATATATCGATGTATCAGTCAGCCATGATATGAGTGTCGCCTAAAGAATTTGCACAAGTCTTAGCAAATTAACCACTAATAGTTGCAAAAATTCATAACAAAGTTGTGATCCCCATTGGCAGCTGCATTGAGTACAATGGTTAAAATTTTGATCTGATATGCTGTAATTTAAGTTAATCCAACATTTACTTTTATATAATTTTAGAAGTTGGCAATTAGGGCATCACATTGCAGATTTGTATCATATCCCAATGTAAACAATGTCCTTGTTCCCCTTGCTGTCTCGAGGTCTCACACTGCTCAACTCAAGCTTTTTTTTAACTGGCGCAAAAGCGCAAATTTGCGCCCGTGTAACGTCTAATTACCCCCGGATACGATGAAACGTAGAGTAAAGGGCGTAAGTATTTTAAGTAAAATTGCCCCTGGAACGGGCCGTACGATCACGATAATGTGTATGAGCTGTGAGAAAATGAAGATAAGATTGGAAATGCAAA
>JXSR01S018448.1:12426-25186 GCA_000969725.1 Ophiothrix spiculata
GGTATACTCATATCGGTATATGAATTACTGTATCATGCGTAGAGCTGAATTAAATTTAAAAAGATAAAAAATATTTAGTAGACTTTGGATGTTTGGGATGAGACAAGGTCGGTTTGAAAAGGTAAAGGTGGCGGCTGCCACATCGCCTCCAAACTAAACCCACTAAACATCGATTGAAAAGCCTACATAATTCTTTTTTTTCACATGACCATCTCTCACTGTTCAATCAGGTTTTGTTAACTAGAAAAGTGGACAACAACGCTAAGCTTTAACAAACGAGTGATGACATTTCGCCCTTCGATCTTCATAGTCTGATATCTGCTAATTGCATCTGTCATACGAAGCTGTCTGCACTGACCAGTTAACAATTGCTCACTTAAAATGACTGAACAAAACAAATGCTTATAGTTCAAAAAATATATAGCTCTATACTAAGTTGCAAAAACGAAACATCATTCTTGAATGATTTACTCTTCTCTTTAAAAAAAAAAATAACAATAACTAATGTTACCCTTTTCTTCTATTACGTATTGGTTTTAGAAGAATAAATCGTGAATTCTGTCGCGGGACTGTTTTGGAGCTTTTCAAAAGTAAACATTGCTAGTCAAGGCTCATCAGGACCATCTAACAATATCATCCATCAATACTTAGATATAAACACAAAATTCTTAATTTTAGATAGTTATAAAGCCTCTTGAACTTACAGAAAATCATACAGCCTCGATTTTCAATGGTAAAGTTGGGGGTCTCACTTTCAGACATCGAATTTTTTAAGAGCCCCTTTTTGCATCAGCCCCCCTCTAAAAGTGAAGGTAAACGATCTCTTATCACAATTCGAATTCTGAAATTTATAGGTGCCATGGTGAAATAGGATGTTGGGGAGTAAGAAAAAAGGTTGAATTGAATCATCAGCCCAGAATAATAAAACAAAGATCATATTTTTGAAAAAGATTATTACTACAATAATACTATTCAATTCAAAAAGAGTTTCCTATTCAGCATCTGTATAGATTATAAGCTCTTAAAACATCTAATACTGAGGATTAATTTCATTCTATATGGTTATATCTACACAGTATTGTGCTTTAATTAATGCTGTTAATAGCTTTACCCATTTTGACAAGAGAAGGGAAACCTGTAACTCCATTCAGGGAAGTTCATCAATAGGAAATTGGTTCTAATAACTTTAAAAATTCATCATCAGATTCATTCAGTTTTCTTTGCGCAAAAGTGCATAGTCTCCCATGAGAGCTTCCCTAAAACGCACAAAGCTGCTAAGATGTGTAGAATTATAGGTGATTTGAATGCGAGAAAATCGCGATATCTCTACTCTATCTGTAATTGTATAAATCATATATCTTACTATCAAATCATTAGCATTCTAATCATCTTCATTCGTGTATAGGATTTTGTATAACTTCGTAAGTTTTTCCTTTTAGAATTTTGTATGATTACTTGAATTTTAATCTAAAAAGGTAAATGCATCGTTATACAGGGATAACTTGGCTGGGAGGACGGGCGTTTTTGTTTGTTTGTTAGTTCTTTTTTTTTTTTTTTTGGTTTGATGTAGGTGGATTATCATGCCCCTCGATTAAACCCATCAGATGCCGCAGTGCTTTAAATAGGAAGCAGAAAGTGAATAGACAGACATGTAGATATTGGATTAAAACAAAACAAAACAAAAAAGTAAAACAAACAACAACAACAAATTTATTGGAAATATGAGGACTAGAGCCATGATCAATAGGTACCTCAATTATTCATTGGCCTCAGTTATGATCTGATTAAAATTCCAATTAATTAGCCCTTTTTCATTTGAGAGATACTTTTAGTGATTTCGCTGTATCTGAAATTTACTTTTACACTCTAACTTTTCCTATCATGTCTGTCTTTGTGTTAATCTTGAACTTGAGTTACAAAACCAATTTACATAAATGAAAACCTTCTAACTACACGGATGATCCCTTTGACCGTGAACGTGAAGATATAGATATAAACCCGTTTGGATTTGTAAAATAAATACGTAACACTTCGGACAATAACTTGAGCACCATGCGTGGTAAATCTTTGAAAGCCTCTGATAGCTGTAGCTATCAGCTTTCAGTAATTCCGCTCTTTGACAACTGCTTTCGTTTTTATATTTTGCAAATTGTCCAGTAAGGATTTTGATCCATCAAAATAACATTGGATGTGTACAAAATCTCACCATACTTATTGTTATAGTATTTACCATGAATATATTTACAAGATTGGTCAACTAGCTTTTAGAGGTCCGAATGTGTGACTTTGACTTCATATTGTGTCATCTTCTGAAGACAGCTGGTTCGAGCAGAAATGGTTAAGTATTGGCAATCCCCCATTTCAGCTTGCAAAAACTTGTCAATCATTGGAATACTAAATAGATTTAAATACAAAGTAATTAGACTTGATCTAAATGAAATTTGCCTTCACTAAAAATACTTTTAGTGCTTTAAGATTATTATTATTAATTTGCTCTATTTCCTAGTGACATTTCTAAACTGCGACAATTTGACACCGTATTTGAAGTCGAAAATGTGATTAATGTCATTTCTGACAAAGAAAAGTTGTAGAAATTTAGACCGAGTCAATTATTTTAATTAAATCTGTATGATTTGTGCCCAGAGTCTATATTCAATCTTACTTTGCTGATTCAGCCTGCACTTGATACCGCAACGCAAACCCTGATTCCTGCTCTTACTCTAAACGTACCCATATAGCTTTAACTCAACTCGAATTTAAACTCTATAATAGTATTAGGCCTACGTTTTTGTACAGGCTCTGAAGGTACCTCACCTTCGTAGTAGGCTGTCGGTAGCTCACCTGCGACCGTCTACAATTCTCCGATTCTGAATTAGTTTGTATTTTGATTACGCATTTTAAAGTCAAATTCTGTCAACCATGTTTATGATTATTTTTATATAATTGAAGTAATGTTAAGTGCTTTGATCCCCGGTAGAGGCGCTATATAATGTAAATTCTCCATTGTTTTTGTTATTATAAGACATGTAACCTAAAAAGAATAACTAAATACTAAATTATTTGAAAATGAATTAACCATGTTTGCTATCTACAGAAGATATTAGAATTCACAGATAAGAGGGGCAAGATGTCGTATAAATACATGTCCTGTTATGAATTATATATGAAACGATTCATGTTCAACAAAATAACTTACAAACATTTTTGCATCAGGTTGGCAAGATTTCAGCGCCATATCACCAAATACTATAATACGACTGTGACATTTTGTATATTCACAAGGCGTGGAAAAATCCCAGTTTCAGTTTCAGCCCATCGTTTAATTATACCACAAAATGACTAGATACCACTGAATGATAAGTCCATGTCTTGGTCCAAGACACACGTGATACATAATTAAGCTTCACAAATTAACTGGAATAACTTTTATTACTTTCTCTGATGATAGCGAAAGGGCAATTATAAGCTTGTTGAAAGCATCAGCGTTCTTACAAATCTTACCCAATATAGGCATTCAAATATGATGCATAATTACATGTATAAGCACCTCAAACTAACTTCAATCAGGTATCTAGCATTTTGCTTTACACGTAATAATGATATCTGTTTAAATTAATGCCTTGAGAAAAAAGATCATCGCGGTTAATTAACCAGATGCGACAAAATTGAAATCAATAATGTCCTATGAATAAAACAAAATGATCTTAATGCATCTTTAAGATATTTATAAGATAATTAAAGCTTACGTGAATTGACCAGTCGTGCTAGGTGAGGAATAGGGCTGATTGCAGCACTACACGGGTGTGCATAAAAACTGCTTGAATTTATCGAAACTAATTAATCGCACATTATACTGTTTATATTTTTGTTCCCGTCAAGTGAATTAATTGTATAATTTTGTATATTTATTAATGCAAATTAGCATGTAAAGTGACAAGGACAATATTTCACACAGTCACAAGTGTTTTGTTAACTATTAGTATTGTTGTTTTAATGTTACTTTTGCAAAATTATTTATCGAGTACACTGTGATGTACTTAGATATTAAAACCAAAGCTTGTTTTAATGTACTTTATCTCTTTGGCTACTGAACTTTACGGAAAAGAGCATGAATGTAGAAAAACCTCCTACTCCTCCTCCTCCGTTCTCCTCCTATTCGTCCTCCACTTCCTCCTCTTCGTTGTCGTCGTCTCGTCTTCGTCTTTGTCGTCATCATCATCGTCATTGTCATCATAAATGGTGATATCATTTTTTAAGCACATTGATGTTCCAATACAATATTAAATGCGTCCTTTATAAAATGGATGGATAGAAAGGAGGGATGACATCTTCGTCATAATCGTAATTTTAATTCTCCTCCGGTTAGTCAAGTTCAACCTGATTTTTTCTTAATTTATAATTTTTCGTCGTTTTTCCCTCTCTCTGTTTCTCACAGTTTCTCATTAGCGTTTCTCATCACCCTTAAGGCTTTGCCTTTTTACTTCTTGTTCTCTAATAATTTTATAGCATATTTGTTTGTTTTTATTTCAAAGTGAAAGTATAATTAAGCAACCCATATTCTCTTTTGATAATCATAACAACTGTCTGGACCACAAACTGTCAAGTTATAACTTTAGTATCTTGACCCAGATTTCGACAAAGGTCTGATACTCTTTAGAAAAAGATAGTTATACGGTTAATGCATTATTTACATCATTGATGTTTCTCATGTGAGTTGTTATTAATACAACAAGAATTGATTGATCATGTAAATATAAAATTATAATGATAAGTCATTTAATGTTCAAAAAATCACTTCCTGATCATTATCCCCTTCCTTTCGCTGCCTAAGGGCGTTTTAGCATAGTGTTGGGCGCCAAGAAAAGCTCCTCACGTTTTGTATCTTCATTGTACAGATTATATGACATTAATGCAAATCATATTATCTAGTCGGACATCTGCATGGATATTAATGTCTTACCAGCTGGACAATAAGTGACCACGTATGGATATAGCCAAGTAAGTCACATTAAAAACGTTATCATTATTGACTCAACACTTTCTTTGTCTCAATTTTTACCCTTATTGTCCCCAGTTTTTAAGAAACACTTTCAGCTCCTATTGTCTTACAAATTAGTCTTCTAAAAACAAAAATAATAGAGTTAGAGAGAGTTTCATATATACATAACGATTAAATATTTTTTTATTTCATTAAGACCGCAGACACATCGACGACGCGTCGCGAGGAGTGACCGGTGCCCAAGGGGCACGGACAGATCCAACCCAGCCCTTCCGCAAAACATCCCCAAAAGATGACCATTTGATACCCTTTTAGCTATTTAAGGCAAGCCACAAGAAGCTTTGATTTAAACCCACCGCTTTTACTTACAGCCCCAATAGTTTCCCTAGAGAATCAAGCACCCGTAAGTCAAACCCAAGAAACACCTAATATCATGACAACCAGTGTGTTCAGAGTGGATTTTTTAATTTGAAAGTTTGTTTAAGACGATACAATAACGTAGTTTAACATTAAATTAAACTGTATCATCAGCATGTGCAGCAAACGTTGAGAATAAGTTTGGAGCGTTTGTAAATGACGCTTGCTAACCTCTTTTCCTACACGGTTGCTCAAATAGTTGGAATAAAACTATTTGTACCACTTTTTTATGTAAAGGTCAATTTGTAAGGAAAATATCTGGAAAATTGTGTTGCTTTTGGTCAGATTTGATAGGTAATCTTGTTGGGTGTGAAATTGAACCCCGAATGTGATAAATTGTACTAGTAAGGGGGTAACAACACAAATGGGTCAAAAACGTGATTTTTAGGTCAAATTTGATTTTACCCCGCCTTGCTCAAAGTCACTCCAATACTCAAGTTGTATGGTCATATGTAATGTTTATCTGTAATTGAGTGATAAGCAGGTGATTCAATATCTTGGTCACGCTTGACTGCGACAAGAGAAAGCTTGGAAGCAAAGCACAAAATGATCCTTCAACGCCACCCAGTTCACAAAAAACAGGGATATGGTGAATGTGGAGTGGTTTCTGGCGGTATATTACACCTTAGGCCCTGTATCCATTGGCTGTTCACTGGTGCCATATGAACGCAATCATCTGCCATACACAAGGTCACTGATACGGTCATTAAGCAAAATAAAGGTTAATTGTCTGTGGCGCGCGACAATTGGGAATAATTGCGGGAATATGGCACTAGGGAACAGCCAATGGATACAGGGCCTTAAAAATCTTTTAAGATGTAACATACCGCCAGGGACCATTCCACGTTCACCACAACCCTATTTTTGTAAATATAAATTGAAGTACGTTTAAGGATCAGTTTGTGCTTAGCTTTTAAGCATTCTATTGGTGCAGTCAAGCGTGATCAAGACATTCAATCACCTGCTTATCACTCTATTACAGATAAACATTCCACGTGACTACTCAACTTGAGTATTGGAGTGACCTTGAGGAAGGCGGGGTCAAATCAAATTTGACCTAAAAATCACGTTTTCGACCCATTTGTGTTGTTAGCCCCTTACTAGTACATGAGAAAATTGATCACATTCGGAGTTCCATTTTACAACCAAAAAGATTACCTATCAAATCTGATCAAAAGCAACATATAAGTTTCCAGATATTTTCCTTATAAATTGACCTTTACATAAAAAAGTGGTAAAAATATTTTTATTCCAACTATATGAGCAACCGTGTATAATACCTATTTGTAACCATGGGTCAATTTATACATACTCGGCCTCAAAACAAAATTTTCGCTACCAAACATTTTGTCGTGACGTCATATTATAGGCGGCCATATGTGTCTACAAAATTGATGAGGGTGTCTTATATGAAAAAGGTGTCTAAAATACCCAAAAGGGTGTCTAAAATCCACACCTTGTCAAAACTTACAATCGAGATGTAACCCAAAACAGCATGTGAAATCAAAAATAGTTGTATAAAACCATCAACACCTATGGTCGCCCATAGTTTGACGTCACGACAAATGTTTGGTTACGAAAATTTTTGTCAATTTTTGGAGTTCGAACATAAATTGCCCCTACCCCTCTTTAAAAACAATAATTTTTAAAGGCTTTATTTCATATTACAGTAAATTCAGTTGCGTATCAATCGATGTGGCATGCAAGACAAATGATTTAATCCCTGTCGAATTGCTTATAAACGCTTTTATACAATATCACTTATGAGTTCATGCTTGATGATTTGTGTTTTTGTCCGTCCTTTCTCTTACATGTTAAAATACTTCAAATTTTCCTGAAATATACATCTTATTCTGACACTCATCCAAAACTTAAAAACAAAAACTCATTTAAAAAATCCAAAACGAAAACATCGTATCACCGTTATTTCACTCTTCGTAATAATCATTTATTTAACCTATTCTTAATTATTTGACACACAAAACATCGTCTATTTAGTACCATTACAATGCTCATGTTTATTTCAAGCAAGCGTGTATAATACCTATTTGTAACTACGGGTCAATTTATACATACTCGGCCTCAAAACAAAATTTTCGCTACCAAACATTTTGTCGTGACGTCATATTACAGGCCATATGTGTCTACAAAATTGATGAGGGTGTCTTATATGAAAAAGGTGTCTAAAATAACCAAAAGGGTGTCTAAAATCCACACTTTGTCAAAACTTACAATCGAGATGTAACCCAAAACAGCATGTGAAATCAAAAATAGTTGTATAAAACCATCAACACCTATGGTCGCCCATAGTTTGACGTCACGACAAATGTTTGGTAACGAAAATTTTTGTCAATTTTTGGAGTTCGAACATAAATTGCCCCTACCTCTCTTTAAAAACAATAATTTTTAAAGGCTTTATTTTTTATAGTAAATTCAGTTGCGTATCAATCGATATGGCATGCAAGACAAATGATTTAATCCCTGTCGAATTGCTTATAAACGCTTTTATACAATATCCCTTATGAGTTCATGCTTGATGATTTGTGTTTTTGTCCGTCCTTTCTCTTACATGTTAAAATACTTCAAATTTGCCTGAAATATACATCTTATTCTGACACTTATCTAAACTTACAAACAAAAACTCTTTTAAAAAATCCAAAACGAAAACATCGTATCACCATTATTTCACTCTTCGTAATAAACATTTATTTAACCTATTCTTAATTATTTGACACACAAAACATCGTCTATTTAGTACCAGTACAATGCTCATGTTTATTTCAATGTGTTTAATGCTTCCATATTAAAGCATTTAGCTTGGTGAAATTAGTAATGAATTTGTTATTCCGAAAGTATAAATTGACACGCACAAACAATGCTATAACAATGACAAATTCTTAAAATTGAATGAAATAATTTCCAGTAATTCTGGTATTCCGCTATTCTTAGGTTACAATCATCATGTGAACAACCAACAAGCAAGTTTCAGCTCGAGTTTGCTTAAGGGGGTAACATCATAGGCTGGTCATCTTGCACCGTCCGTCCGGCCCGCATGATTTGGTTTATTTAGATATAGTCAGCCATTATTTCAGCTGGTCAGGGAATCGTGTTCCAAGTAGTTTGTTTTCAAGCTCTCATGTCCTCTTCCGTCATTCTGTGACAGTTTAACACCTTTCAGCTTTGTTTTTTCCTGCTGCTTTCCCCCTAAAACTGACCAGTCCACTAGTCTGGACATAAGAACTTATTTTCGATTTATTTGCCACTTCGGGACATGAAAAACACTTGGAATTGATTTGTTTAATCACTACTGGGAAATTAAATTATTTAAAGACATGGCACAAAGTGTCTTTCATACTTCTGTTGGCATAAAAAGTTCAGAATTGAAATTAAAAAAAAAATTGTGTTAAACGTACTACTGAAATTATACAGCTTTTGTGGATCTACATGTACGTATCCATTGGCTTAAGCAGATGATAATCAAGAGAGCACAAAATTATTTTATGTTATTTTTTATTCAATTTCAATAATCTATCAAATTAAGAAGTTCTAAAACTTTCATACCATCACAACTATTTTAATATTACTGGGAAGACGACATGGTTATGCGTTTAACGTCACATTCAGATTTTTAATGAATATGCGCTAAAACGAAGATCTCAAGTTCAATAGTACCTAAAATACATCTTTAGTGTTCGATGGGAAAAAGCTTAATGAAAGATTTGTTTTGATAAAATACAGTATAACTAGAGAATGCCCACAGATATTAACAAGTTTTTTGAAAATATATGAAAATAAAATACATCACAACTTACTTCTATTTAATTGTTCGTTTTTTTACACACGACATCAATTATTGTGAATTGTTATTATAACTTGGACTTTATTGATTTGAACACATTTTGTGCTAAGAAAGAGAATTGTATAACGTTCCAAGCCATATAGTAGCCAAAACTTTTTGTCTTGAACAAATAAGATGTCACTTAAATCTAGACTTAAATTTGATGTCACTTTAAACTGGACTTAAATCTGAATGTCGCTTGCTTTTATACAAAATAACATAATGTCCTTTAAAAAAAGCTTAATCTTGTACAATATTAATGTTTGTCCAGTTAGTCTTGATTGATGACGGAGATCAACTCTGTCCAAGACGCGTCTTGGCCAAAGAACACAGAGGATTAAAGGATCGCAGTGACCATACCACCACAGGAAAAAGATAGGATTTAAAATGTTAGTCAGGAGATGTTCGAATGTGATGGTGAAGCGTACGCCGGGAAGTGGGCGGGTATCTTGGGTCGAAATCTACCGTCGTAACTGGGGAAGGCTGTGTGTTCTTGACAGTGACAGAACTTTGGTATTATAAGTTTTCTTTTGAAGTTGAGTTTTCTTTAATCTGCGTGGTGTTGGTTTCACACTATATTTTACTAAGAATAGTGGTTTTACAAAGCTTAATTAACATGTATATCATATAAATCGCCTATCATGTTAATTGAATACGTGATGATCGACGTCCGCATAGATCTGAGATATGGTAAAGAGTATGAATGAATTAAAGGTATTAGCCATGATCCACTTGGGTATGAAAACTTGTGTAAACTGATTTGAATCAAAGAAAGGACCTTCATGGAATCGCAACAAATAAACAAAAGCATATATATCACTTGCTCTAAAAAGACAATTTTTAGCTGAATGCATTTCTTCGGGTTCTGTCAGCAGTGTTTCTATTTTCCTAAAGTTTAAGATTCCAAATATAGGGCTGTTGATTAACGTGAACATTATTCTTTAGGAAAGTCTGGTTAAAATATACTTAACAACATGATCTATTCACTAAAATATATTTTTAGAAACAAAGATGTTTACAGTTTACGATCTGCATGCGGCAAGTATATGTGTAAAAAACCGGACAATGATCCAAGAGCATGCATGAACCTTTTCCGCCTTCTTCAGTACACCCCTGCAAATTAATATTTCTTGATATGAAGAGTTGTTATCTGTCTAATTTGAATACTAGTATATTTATTGATTCCAAATGGCTGCATTGTTCCCGAAGGACAGAAAAATAAGGGAATGAAATTAAAGTTGTGACTTTTCTATTTAAACAGACCTTTATCATACGTAGACAAAGATTGAGACCAAGAGTGAAGCAACGAGTGCATTTTAGAGGAGGCATCATAACTAAATAAAGTAATATCATAGCCGAAAAGGTGTGGCTATTTTGTCATTCTCTTTTCTTGTTTTATCACTTAAAGCAACAGTTTACCTAACCTTCACGACACTAAATAATTTTTGAAATTCTCTAGGGGTAATTTCTGAAGAAAAACCTTTCAAAGCTAAACAGAAGTAGCATAAAATTGCAGCGAGTTATTTTCTTAACGCCCAGGGCCCTATAAAGTGACTTTCAGTCAAAAGCTACATTTTACGGACTAGTTACAGAGAGACCTATAGTAAGTCAGTGACCGTACACATGTTTTAAGTCGAACAAGCAATTCCTAAGCGATTTTACGACCAGAAATAAGGTGAACAACCTAACGGTTAAATAAGGATTATTTTGACCAAAGCCAGTATACGCGGCGTTTGTCGGCGATAAGACCGCGTCAGAGCTCGCCCTCGGGATTGAAAAGAGCCGCCTGGGTTTAGGTTTGAACCATGCAAGCAGGAGTGTTTTCCTTAGCGTCTTATAAATGCTAACAGTGATCAGCAATTTATATCTGCATTTTGTTAGTCGGATGATCGGTTTGATACCTACTTTTATCCCGATTACACTAAATATTGCCACGAGAATACTCGTAGCAACATATCTATAGCGATCTTTAGATTTATATCAATTTGTAAGGCACTTCAATGGCTTGGCTTAAGCTTATTCACCATCATCATCATCATTTGTATGAATTCACAAATCGTGTTTTGATTTCGACAAATAATCTCGTCTCAAATGATTTCAGGTAAATCCGTTTACATTACTAAATAAATGCTCGTGTGATAAGGGGTCGCGGTTATTGGTGTGTAATGGAAGGATACGTATACGGACGGTCATTTCCTAGATCGTCAATGAAATGTGACGCATATTACGGACGGTCATTTCCTAGATCGTCAATGAAATGTGACGCATATGGGACGTAATCGTCGATGGATAAACCCACGTCAATCCACGTTTGGTAGGATCGAGCATCAAAACGCCCAAGGTATCATACAACAAAAGATGGCATAACAGACCGCCATGGCCATCCTATGATAGCTGACCAGCTGAAGCAATATGGCTAATAGAGCAGTGGTCACCCTTGATAAATATGATGACCATGATAATGATCACAATGACAATATATAATACGTATGTTAACCTTGGTTCTGCAAAGGGAATTACATTGACGCGTCCATGCTTGACCGCCCAATTTGCGATTCACCCCAGGCCCTATCACTGTCAAAATGTATTCAAAATTCAGGAGGATTGATGACGTTACCATGGTAACTCAAGCATTGAATTACCTTATCTCATTGACGAATATTATATATATGCCCTTGATCTTATTTTTCCAAATTGCTCTAGCTCTGTAACAAATTATTTGCATTCTAAATTTTGCATACAAGATTCAAAATGATTCAAGATTCAAAAACCTTACGAAATTTTTATTTTATTATAAAATATTTTTATAATGCAAAATTACAAGTTTGTCATTTAAACTCTACTGCCCTGCTCAAATAATATTAGCGAATGTGACCTTAATACAAGCCCATCATTCATAGGCAGTTGTGAATATTTTGCTCGCACTCCTGACCTGTTATAATACTAATATTGTTATACTAGTAATTCATTATGCATAAAAAATGACGTGGAAATGGTTTTACAACTATAATAGACCATTACTCTGTGCAGCTAAGGCAATCGAGTCTAGCATGATATTAAAATCATTTCACTTTTAAGGGGACTGTTAAGGCTTTTTTCATAAATGTTTTTTGCTCTGTAACTCAGCAACGGATAATTAGATTCAAATAAAAGTATACTTTTCTAGAAGCGTATTTGCATACTAAACATGATGGTCAGGTCACTTTTGGACCAAAATACGTAATTTTGGACCTAGGGTCAAGAAATCATGTTTTGGACCCAAAATTTTACGGGAAACCTATCTAAATTTGGCTTCGGTAAAAAAATTTACCAATTACATTTTTAGAATCTAGAAAGCAATATCTGGGATCGCTTTTCTCAAATTTTTGATTTTTTTTCTTAGTTTTTGAGATATCACTAAAAATTGGTCCAAAAAATGTCATAAATCCCACTCCTGACACCATTTTTGGCAAAATATGCCACATTGTGACCTATTTTTGGCAATATTTCAAAAAATAAGATAAAAA
>JXSR01S018448.1:25236-35599 GCA_000969725.1 Ophiothrix spiculata
TGCAACACTTCGAGAGTCCTCGCAACGGATTAGCGGGAAAATAGGCGTACTTTAATCAGAGCAAGTCGCAATGCACGCTACATGAAACGCAGACACGGTTTGCGCGTGAAGCAAAATGCACACGCTGTATATGCGCCAGGTGAAGATTTACGCGACCTGCCTGGATATCGGGTCAAATTCCGAATATATCCGGAGGTACACTAACTCTACTCCATGAGCGACACAAGATGGCGGAGAAAAACGGTTCCCCCCTATAACTTCCTTGGTGTATAGACTCTTTGCAGCTAAGGCTATCGAGTCTAGCATGATATTAAAATCATTTCACTTTTAAGGGGACTGTTAAGGCTTTTTTCATAAATGTTTTTTGCTCTGTAACTCAGCAACGGATAATTAGATTCAAATAAAAGTATACTTTTCTAGAAGCGTATTTGCATACTAAACATGATGGTCAGGTCACTTTTGGACCAAAATACGTAATTTTGGACCTAGGGTCAAGAAATCATGTTTTGGACCCAAAATTTTACGGGAAACCTATCTAAATTTGGCTTCGGTAAAAAAATTTACCAATTACATTTTTAGAATCTAGAAAGCAATATCTGGGATCGCTTTTCTCAAATTTTTGATTTTTTTTCTTAGTTTTTGAGATATCACTAAAAATTGGTCCAAAAAATGTCATAAATCCCACTCCTGACACCATTTTTGGCAAAATATGCCACATTGTGACCTATTTTTGGCAATATTTCAAAAAATAAGATAAAAATCAAAAATTTGAGAAATGCGTTCCTAGATATTGCTTTCTAGATTCTAAAAAGCAAAATGGTTTAAAATTTTACCAAAGCAAAATTTAGATAGCTTTCCCGTAAAATGTTGGGCCAAAAACATGATTTTTTGACCTTGTTTGGACCTTAGGGCAATAATTTCACATTTTGGTCCAAAAATAAGCTGACCATCATGTTCAGTATGCAAATCCACTTCTAGAAATGTATACTTTGATTTGGATTTAATTATCCGTCGCTGAGTAACAGTCCATAACCCATTTCGGAAAATGAAGGGTTGACAGGGCCCTTAAAAAAGTCTGCGTTAAAAATGTGGGTGTCACACTTGGTTAATATAACTAACATAATTACAGCTTTTGCACACGGTGTATACGGCAAGCTCGAATTCATACGAATCCACAAGATGAGCCCACGTGCAATCTTGTCGGTATATCACATCTGTAAAACCTTTTAAGATGTCATATACCACCGGGAACCAGTCCACGTTCACCACAAGTCTAGTTTTGTAAATTAAGGGGCGTTGAAGGATCACTTTATGCTATGCTTTGCTTCCAAGCATACTCTTTGCGCGATCAAGTGTGACCAAGACATTCAATCACCTGCTTATCACTCTATTACAGATAAACATTTAATATGACTACTCACTTGTGAAGTGACCTTGATCAAAGCGTCGTCAAATCAAATTTGACCTAAAAATCACGTTTGTTGACCAATTCATGTTGTTGCCCCTTACCAGTACATCCGAACATTGATCACATTCGGAGCTCCATTTCACACCCAACTAGATTACCTATCATGTCTGGTCAAAAGCAAGACATGTTTCCAGATATTTTCATCATAAATCGACATTTACATAAAAATGGTATAAATATGTTTATTTCAACTATATGAGCAACTGCGCAGCAACAAGCCAAGCTCCAAACTTTTAAATATATATTTTGTCGCCACAGAAGACAAAACACCTAAGGACTTCATAACGCTAACTCCCGATGTCTTTTCTTCTTTCCTCGCTTAAGAATATCCTCATATTTCAGGAAAATCGCATGTGACACTTAGCTGTAAAAATAACTTGCGTGATAGAAATTTCTGATTGAAAAAAATAAGTCGCCAGGGATATTACCTAACATGATGACAAGTCTATTGACCATTAATTTGACAGCTAATTGGTCAGTTGAACATGATGGTCAACATGGTCAAACTGTCGTTAGATGTCACATTAGTACGGCTAATTATATTTCTAACATTGTAGATCATGTTATCGTCATGGCTCAAATCATTTTTCATCAGAAGACAAGTGTCTGGTGCCGATTTCATCATGACATGTCCAGTTTTATCAATCAAAGAATCCCGAGGTTAAAATTATATAGGTTATGCATTTTTAAAAACTTTTATAAAAGACAAAAGACAACTGATAAGTGTGTTTTTTTTAATCAGAAAATAGCAACCTTCCATAACTATATCTCTTCACATGTACCATTTAACCTTTAAATAGGAGGATTTCATGTAACACCACATAAAAAAATTTTGAAGTAAAATTAATCAAACTATCTTTTTGATAACATGTCCATATTCTGTAGAATAATAAGTAGAGCTTTATCGTCTTGTACGAATACTGTTGATTTATTCCTTAGAATAGTTTATAGAAAGTGGAAAAATATACTAAGACTCTACGGCTAGTTGTCTTCTGTAGATAGCAATGGTATACAAAACAGGACAAGTGTAAAATAACAGGAAAACATTTGTAAAAGCCCATGAAAATAACTTGGGCAAGTATACATGAAATTTTAATGAAAAGTACACGTACGTTATACCTTGCGCTAGTGTAGAACGCTTTGCAAATGGCTCTCCGCGATCGAGAAAGGTTAAATTTGAAATGGTCGAGATATATACAGCGAATATTTACATTGATTTTAAACAAGTTCTGGATGAAAATAATAACCATGATGACAGAATTATGTTACAATGACAGAATCGATCGCGATTGGTCGTTAGTTACATCGAGTTTCGAGAGAGAGAGAGCGTATTCTGGTTGACTTTGTTTCTTATCGTTCTTGCACCATATTTATGATAAACTTGCCACAAGCTTTGACCATTAACGGCCACTGTACTGCAATCCAACGGCGATAAACAAAAACTCATGCAATTACAGGTACAGACCACAAAATCTCATTGACTTGCAAATGTTACAGCTAACACTTTCTCGTTAAAACGGCATCAGTGTTGTCTGCATTTTAATGGACATCATATCATCCAAATCACTGTCATTTTACCTTTCTGATCCGCTACAAGATTTCTCGGCTCAACCTTAAAACCAACCCATTTTGTGCAATCTCAGGTCTCTATCATCTTACGTATATCGATTGCCCATCTTTCAAACAGCACTCTCTCGGGAGTCGCAATGGCTACTCTAATACGTAATCCATTGAGAATTTCAAGAAAAAGGTTGTTTTTAGATAATACTGGTGATCTATTTGGTTATTTTAGATATCATACAGATTTTCTCAGCTTTTTGTCACTCATGGAAGTCTGAATATTTTACTTTGATATACATAGAAATATGCGTCATGAAATTGTGGCCATTATTGAAACTGCCAATGGCAATGAACTTTTGATCAATTTCAACTGGACATTATGGCCAATATTCATCACTTTTCTTTTGTACATATCTGTACACTGTTTTTGGTTTATTGCATTGTGATTATGTTTCTTGCACGATGGGAGAGATAAATGGTAACTGGGGATGAGATTAGTCGTGCATCCTTTTGTCATTTGGACAAAAGAATGGTGTGTAATTTTCTTGGTCAAGTCTAATTAGATTTTGATGATCAACAGTTAACCATTCATATGCTGAACTCTATGTGATGCTCAAGTGGATTTTGATTTAACCAGTCTACTCCGTAAATTATAGGGTATGAGGGGACTGAGGCATGGTTCTAATTTTTATAATTTGTTGCATGGACAGAGAAATGGTAAATTGACGGTGTCTGGGATGGCCATGTTTATTTAGAGGCTAAGATCATCATGAATGTGGGATATAGCAAAAGATTGATTGTGGTTTATATGGATTTGAATATTTTCAGAATTGAATATAAATCAGTTTGAAACGGATAGGGCTGGGCAATTCACATGATGATTCAACCTCTATTCTTGGCGTAATCTGATTTTCTGTGATGGTATGGTAGCACGACCGGTGTAATGAGACTGAGTGTCCCCCATAACCAGGAGTCGATGATTTATTGATCGCACATGTACAGGGTTGCTCATATAGTTGGAATAAAAATATTTTTACCACTTTTTTATGTAAAGGTCAATTTATGATGAACATATCTGGCAACTTATGTTGTTTTTGGTCAGATTTGATAGGTAATCTTGGTGGGTGTGAAATGGAACTCCGAATGTGGTCAATTTCTTCATGTACTGGTAAGGGGGCAACAACAAAAATGGGTCAAAAACGTGATTTTTAGGTCAAATTTGATTTAACCCCGTCTTTGACCCCATCACTTCTTTACTTAAGGTGAAATGTCATATTGAATGTTTATCTGTAGTAGAGTGAGAATCAGGTGATCGAATGTCTTGGTCACGCTTGATTGCACCAAGAGAATGCTTGGAAGCAAAGTACAAAATGATCCTCCAACGCCCCTCAATTTACAAATATAGGGTTGTGGTGAACGTCATGGTATAGGATGTTGGGGATTAAACAAAAAGGTTGAACTGAATCATCAGCTCAGAATAATACAACAAAAATCATATTTTTGACAGGATTATCTCTACAATAATACTAGTCAATTCAAAAAGAGTTTCTTTTCAAATTCTGTATAGATTAGAAGCTTTTAAAACATCTAATACTGAGGATTAATTTCATTTGATATGATTATATCTACACAGCATAGAGCTTTAATTAATGCTGTTAATAGCTTACCCATTTTGACAAGAGTTGGGAAAATGTAACTCCATTCAGGGAAGTTCATCAATAGGAAATTTGTTCTAATAACTTTAAAAATTCATCATCAGATTCATTCAGTTTTCTTTGCGCAAAGGTGCATTGTCTCCCCGGAGAGCTTCCCGAAAACGTACACAGCTGTTAAGATGTGTAGAATTATAGAAGATTTGAATGCGAGAAAATCGAGATATCTTTTTTCTATCAAACTTACTACTGTATAAATCAGATATCTCACCATGCTCACTACCACATCATCAGCATTCAACATGTTCAAATCACCTTCATTCGCATATAGGATTTTGTATAACTTCGTAATTTCTTCCTTTTTGAATTATGTATGATTACTTGAATCTTAATCTAAAAGGGTAAATGCATCGTTATATAGGAACAACTCGGCTGGGAGGACGGGCGTTTTTGTTTGTTAGTTTTTTTGATCAATAGGTATCTCAATTATTCATTGGCCTCAGTTATGATCTAAAGGCTGATTAAAATTCCAATTAATTAGCCCTTTTTCATTTGAGAGATACTTTTAGTGATTTCGCTGTATCTGAAATTTACTTTTACACTCTAACTTTTCCTATCATGAGAGTCTGTCTTTGTGTTAATCTTGAACTTGAGTTACAAAACCAATTTACATAAATGAAAACCTTCTCACTACACGGATGATCCCTTTGACCGTGAACGTGAAGATATAAACCCGTTTGGATTTGTAAAATAAATACGTAACACTTCGGACAATAACTTGAACACCATGCGTGGTAATTCTTTGAAAGCCTCGGATAGACGTAGCTATCAGCTTTCAGTAATTCCGCTCTTTGACAACTGCTTTCGTTTTTATATTTTGCAAATTGTCCAGTAAGGATTTTGATCCGTCAAAATAACATTGGATGTGTACAAAATCTCACCATACTTATTGTTATTGTATTTATCATGAATATATTTACAAGATTGGTCAATAGCTTTTAGAGGTCCGAATGTGACCAGACTTTATATTGTGTCATCTTCTGAAGACAGTTGTATGGTTGGTTCGAGCAGAAATGGTTAAGTATTGGCAATCCCCCATTTCAGCTTGCAAAAACTAAATAGATTCAAAAATACAAAGTAATTAGACCTGATCTAAATGAAATTTGCCTTCACTAAAAATACTTTTAGTGCTTTAAAATTATTAATTTGCTCTATTTCCTAGTGACATTTCTAAACCTCTCAACAATTTGACACCGTATTTGAAGTCGAAAATGTGGTTAATGTCATTTCTGACAAAGAAAAGTTGTAGAAATTTAGACCGGGTCAATTATTTTAATTAAAACTGTATGATTTGTGCCCAGAGTCTATATTCAATCTTACTTTGCTGAGTCAGCCTGCACTTGATACCGCAACTCAAACCCTGATTCCTGCTCTTACTCTAAACGTACCCATATAGCTTTAACTCAACTCGAATTTAAACTTTAACTCTATCATAGTATTAGGCCTACGTTTTTGTACAGGCTCTGAAGGTACTTCACCTTCGGAGTAGGCTGTCGGTAGCCCACCTGCGACCGTCTACAATTCTCCGATTCTGTATTAGTTTGTATTTTGATTACGCATTTTAAAGTCAAATTCTGACAACCATGTTTATGATTATTTTATATAGTTTAAGTAATGTTAAGTGCTTTAATCCCCGGTAGAGGCGCTATATTCTTCATTGTTTTTGTTATTATAAGACATGTAATCTAACAGAAAGAAGAATGACTAAAAAACAAAATTATTTGAAAATGAATTAACCATGTTTGCTATCAACAGAAGATATTAGAATTCACAGATAAGAGGGGCAAGATGTCGTATAAATACATGCCCTGTTATGAATTATATATGAAACGATTCATGTTCAACAAAATAACTTACAAACATTTTCGCATCAGGTTGGCAAGATTTCAGCGCATTATCATCAAATACTATACTACTTGACATTTTGTAAATTCACAAGGCGTGGATAAATCCCAGTTTCAGTTTCAGCCCATCGTTTAATTATATCACAACATGACTAGATACCACTGAATGATAAGTCCATGTCTTGGTCCAAGACACACGTGATGAATAATTAAGCTTGTTGAAAGCATCAGCGTTCTTACAAAACTAGTCTAAAACTTACCCAATATATTTATTTATCTATTTATTCGAACATACACTTTTGTAACAGTGGCACACGCCTATCTGACGGTGCGTTCACAAAAAGTAAAAAACAGTGTGACATAGATATTTACAATAATATTTACAACATTACATGATAAAGTTATTTACATTATATTATATACAAGAAACTAGCAAAGAACATTAACTACTCGTGCTCTACTCTTTCAGAATTGCTGACCTCAGAAACCATGCACGCTTAAGGTAGCTTTTACAATAAATTTCGAAGTAACCATGGTCATTTTCTAAAGGGCTTCCCATGAGCAGACTTATTTTGGAATCAGAGTCACCTGCGATATAAGCTCGCCATAAGTCATAAAGGCCATCGTTCAAGAGGTTACTCTCGAGTTTATACAACTCCTCCACTTTAATATCATTTAAAGCACTACACAAAAACAGAAAGTGACGCAAATCTTCTGTACCGTTGTTACAGATGGAACATGTCTCAACTACATTACTATTTGACCAAGAATGAATGTTACCGTTAAGAGGAAGGGTGTTGGAACGTGCTTTGAATTTGAGACTTGCCCCATAAAAATCTGACTTATCAAGAAGATACTTTTCTAGAGTTACTCTGTTCTTGAAAATAGCATAATCAGTGAGAGATGACTTTGACAAAACAATATTAGCCCATTTGTGCTCATACAAATTATCGTTAATACCTTTAAAACATGTCTTAACCCACTTTGGATTTATAATTGAATCAAATTGATAAAGGTGACTTAAATTACAATCATTCAGAGTCGATCTAACAGCAGGTATCCAGTTGAACTTCTTGGATATAACCTCACTGTCTATGGTACGGAGCGCATTGAAAAGCAGTTTTGGCCATCGATGCAAATCCATGCAGTTCAGTCGCGCGAAATAACTAATCTTTGAATAATTGTGTTGTGATGCAATAGACTGCCAGCCTAAATCCCCATACATCGCCGCGATTGGGGTATTGCGAGGAGCTTTCAGGATGTATCTAGCCATTTGGGACTGCAGATTTTCAATGCGTTTCATACCCTCTGCGCTACATGTCCACACCGCACTAGCATAATTAATACATGGAAGGGCCACAGTGCGCCAGAGAATGTCTCCATAATAGACTCTATTGAAGTCATCTTACCTATCTAAAATTGATTTAATATATCCAATAAGTCTATTACCTTTTTTGATAATTTCGGAAATGTGTGTATGATCCGAAATATTATTTGAGAAATAAACACCGAGATATTTATAAGAATCACATGTCTTAATTGTGCTATCTCCTAAGTTCCATACATTTTCCTTAAGTTTTCTAGAGTTCTTTCCTATCACCATAACATTTGACTTATCATAGTTAAAGTCTAGTCTCCAAATGCGAGAGAAGGCACTAGCAATATCCAACATTTTCTGGAGATCATTTTTGTCTTTAGCAATTAACACAACATCATCTGCCCAGAAAAGACAGCTTATTTGAACACCACACACATTTATACCTGTATTACAATCATTTAACATCTTAGCAAGTTCATTTATATAAAAACAA
Organism: Ophiothrix spiculata; assembly: GCA_000969725.1. NCBI lineage: Eukaryota > Metazoa > Echinodermata > Ophiuroidea > Amphilepidida > Ophiotrichidae > Ophiothrix > Ophiothrix spiculata. The sequence goes on from JXSR01S018448.1 coordinate 33,632, forward strand.
AATAAAATTGGTGATAGTACACAGCCCTGTTTCACCCCTTCTTCAACATCAAAAAAGTCTGTTTCTATATCTCCAAACCTAACCTTTGCCTGAACATCCTTATGCATGGTATCAATTAGTTTCCAAGCATTGCCTCTTATCCCTAACTTCCAAGCGACAGAAAGAAGGCCATGCCTCCAAACCGTGTCAAAAGCCTTCCGAAAATCAAGGAAGGCTAGGAAAGTTGATTGATTAGCAGCTAACTTAGTTGCAGTAATACCTTTAAGTGTAAAAATGTATAATCACCTCAAACTAACTTTAATCAGGTATCTAGCATTTTGCTTTCCACGTAATAATGATATCTGTTTAAATTAATGCCTTGAGAAAAAAGATCATCGCGGTTAATTGACTAGATGCGACAAAATTGAAATCAATAATGTCCTATGAATAAAACAAAATGACCTTAATGCATCTTTAAGATATTTATAAGATAATTAAAGCTTACGTAAAAAAGATCATCGCGGTTAATTAACCAGATGCGACAAAATTGAAATCAATAATGTCCTATGAATAAAACAAAATGACCTTAATGCATCTTTAAGATATTTATAAGATAATTAAAGCTTACGTAAATTGACCAGTCGTGCTAGGTGAGGAATAGGGCTGATTGCGACACTACACGGGTGTGCATAAAAACTGCTTGAATTTATCGAAACTAATTAATCGCACATTATACTGTTTATATTTTTGTTCCCGTCAAGTGAATTAATTGTATAATTTGTATACTTATTTATGCAAATTAGCATGTAAAGTGACAAGGACAATTTTTCACATAGACACAAGTGTTTTGTTAACTATTAGTATTGTTGTTTTAATGATACTTTTGCTAAATTATTTATCGAGTACACTGTGATGTACTTAGAGATTTGCTTGTATTTTTCCATTTGTTTTTCATCCTTTCTCTGTGTTTATTTCTTATTGTAAGGCGCTCTGTTCTTTGTAGGGCGCCATATAAGAACTTGGTAATAATAATAATAATAATAATAATAATAATATTAAAACCAAAGCTTGTTTTAATGTATTTTATCTCCTTGGCTACTGCAATTTACGGAAAAGAGCATGAATGTAGAAAAACCTCCTCCTCCTCCTCCGTTCTCCTCCTCCTATTCGTCCTCCACCTCCTCCTCTTCGTCGTCGTCTACTTCTTTGTCGTCGTCGTCTCGCCTTCTTCTTTGTCGTCTCGTCATCATCATTGTCATCGGCATCATAATGGTGATATCATTTTAAGCACATTGATGTTATAATACAATATTAAATGCGTCCTTTATAAAATGGATGGGTAGAAAGGAGGGGTGACATCTTCGTCATAATCGTTATTTTGATCCATCTCCTGTTAGTCAAGTTGAACCTGATTAATTTGTAATTTTTCGTAGTTTTTTCCCTCTCTCTCTGTTTCTCACAGTTTCTCATTAGCGTTTATCGTCACCCTTAAGGCTTTGCCTTTTTACTTCTTGTTCCCCAATAATTTTATAGCATATTTGTTTGTTTTTATTTCAAAGTGAAAGTATAATTAAGCAACCCGTATTCTCCTTTGATTATCATAACAACTGTCTGGACCACAAACTGTCAAGTTATAACTTTAGTATCTTGACCCAGATTTCGACAAAGGTCTTATACTCTTAGTAAGAAAAAGATAGTTATATACGGTTTAATGCATTATTTACATCATTGATGTTCCTCATGTGAGTTTTTATTAATACAACAAGAAGTGATTGATCATGTGTAAATGTAAAATTAAAATGATAAGTCATTCAATGTTAAAAAATCACTTCCTAATCATTATCCCCTTCTATGGAACGCCATTTGTAAACCATTGTTTTTGTTTCATAAATTGTGTGTGTATATATAACGTGTGTGTGTGTATATATCATATTTGTATGCATATATTCACTATATCCACAATCATCATGTGTGCGCACAAACATAAAA
>JXSR01S018450.1:15566-26055 GCA_000969725.1 Ophiothrix spiculata
TGATATCAATTTTGATTTTATCATTTCATCTGTTAGATCATTTTCTAAGCTTTAAAATGACACCTTACTTGTTGAAATTGATCAAATTTTACAACGAGAAATCTGCTGGAAATCCTTATTATTTTCTTTATTTTTGCTGCCTATTTTCATCAGTTTCTCGAAAAGTTTTCTGTCGTAAAGTCCCCCTTTTCGGGGCGAGTCATCACAAAATAGGATTATCTAGTGGAACCACTTATAAACACAAACTTAGAACTGACACAAAATTCAGTTTATATTGAAGAGATGTCAGCCTGTTTTGCTCTAAAAATCTGCGAGCACCAAAAATGGATAAGCTGATTTTTAAAAAAACCTTTTTGATTATTCTGTGGAGGCAGGTTTTATATAGACTATTCCATATGCCATAATAATGCAAATATCTTCGCTAAAATCATTAGAAACACCAACATATGTACCAGTTACTTACAGATCAAAAACACATAAAAATTCTTCAAAATCAATTTTGTCCAAAATTTCATCTCTTTTTTTCAAGTATGTTTTATCTAAATACTGGAATAGTCCGCCCTGAATTGGCAATTCGGGTTTATGTATTTTGTACAAACTTGGAAATCTATACAACTTTTGTCATGGTAACCCATGCATTCAACTGTGCAACCGCTGTAACATATTATCTGTTAAGCCTATAACTCTGATAACACAAATTTGACTTTCCAGTCACTGGCACTGAATTATTATGTTTAACCCTTTGAACTTGACGGGCCGGTATACCGGCTCACATATACATGTACCAGATGGCAGATACCCGATAAGCCAGCTTTTAGGTCAAGTGCCAGTCAACAGGCATGGGTAGTTACAATTTTCAATGGTCTTATTTGTAGTGGAAGACATCAAAGAAGCTTTGAACCCATGGTTCATGGGTTATTTTGCTCTTATTTACTCGACAAAAGTGAAATATTCCTCATATTTTCATAAATTTGATCACAATTTTCAACAAATGTTGGTTCACCCATAGAGTACATGCGTAAATGTCGAATATGTTGGTCGACATAAATAGTATTCTTTTGTGAATGCTGGTTATGAAAAAATTGACAGACTACTGTAAAATGAAAAAGTAAAACAAGGGAAATCAAAATCAAATTAAGTTTAGGGGTAGTATAGTGATTTTTAACTTTATGGTTGGCCCGGGTCAGCGGTACAGATACATGTGGAATGACCAGGGTTCAAAGGGTTAATGGTGATGGATAACAAAAAATCCTGATTAAAAGTGTTCAATCTCTCAGATGTGTTAAAGAGGTTCCACTGTATAAAGATCAACCTGGGTGACACAAACAAATACACCTCATTGCAGCCATTCATTTATCATTTAAAACACAACTTAACAGCATAGGAGAACAGCAATCCAAAAAAAAAAAAAAGAGTTGATTTAAAAACACAAACCCAATACAATATATGTCAAACTTGTACAATTTTGACAAAAAACAAAAGATATTCATAAATTTCCCTAAAATCAGGCATGGTCTTTATGTAGTTACTTTATATATGGCACCATGAATTCTAAATGGAGAGAAACTGCTACATGTATCACACTAATTAAGACTAACTCCTATTATAAGCTTCAACTATAAGGTGGGACTTGTTGATATCTAGAGATTTTTTATTATATACAGCTTCAAAATTTGATCTAGTTTAACCCGAGATGAAAGTATTTTCATCATTGAGATGGATGAAAGTATATTCACCACAGGTTTAATACATTGCAAATACACAAATTGTCAACAATCCTGATCATTTTGAATGTTTAGTAAGATATTTACAATCATATACCTCAAACCTTTGTCATCTTGATTGGTTAAAAGTGAAGGCCTAGCTTTAAGTATGCCCATGAATTTACTAAGCTAGGGTATAGTCTTAATACCTTACTGCGCCTGGTACTTCGACCCACACGCAAGTCCCATAGCAAATCCTTTATTAATATTCGGGCATCTACGGACGCATACAAATTTTCTTTTTTACCACGGACAGTGACAGAGTGGAACCTGCTTCCCCAATCTATTATTTCCATCACGGACTCAAAAGCCTTTAAAGAACAACTGAAACAGCACTATAAGTAACCATCTCAGCACACACACAAACCCCCTGTTCGTTTTTCCCCTACCATTGGGGTGTTGAACTTGTAATCAAGTAGAAGTAGAAGTAGAAGTCACAAGACCACTCAATTTGCATGCCCATGTAACTCTGGCGTCGAGTGCAGAGACTTGTGCATTTCATGGTCTGCAATTAAAGAAGGAATAGATATTGTAAACCATGATCGATTTCAAGCAGTCATCGAGAGAGTTTAATAAGTGTTATGATATGCTGCATTGCTGTTTTAACCAATAGATGACAAAAATCTATATATGTGACTCGTCATATCGAAAGGTACCTTAAAGCAATACTATAAGATTTTGGTCAAAAACGATTTATAGCAAAAACAGTATGAAATAAAGGAATGTGACTATCTAAAAGCATTTTCAAGTGTATTTTGTCAAAAAATTGTTTTGCCACCGAAAAATGGATAAAAAGCATATGCATCCTTTCCTATACTAATGCATGTGGAATTGAATTTGGGATCCCGAATTTAATTCATCTAATGGCCATAACCAAAAAAGGAAGCATATTTAAGCCAAATAATCATTTAGAGGGTATTAATATCTACCCAAAACAAACCCAATAAGCTAAAAAAAAAATCAAAAGTCATGAGTGACAGGGGGCGCTTCATTTTTAACGCTTTATAGTATTGCTTTAATGGTCCCAAAATGAAAATTGATTTTTGGTCTCCTCTGAAAGATTATATTTTAAGCTTTAAAATGACACCTTGCTTTTGGTTATTGAATGTTCAATTGCAAAGTTGCATCCAAATTGGTAAAAGGCATTGGGCTGATTCAGAAAACTATAGTTCTGAGAAAACATGATTTTTGACTATGCTCAGCTTCAATGGCCCATATCTCGTAATTTACTATGTCGACCTTAAGGTACCTTTCGATATGACGGGTCACATATTTGGTATATAAACAAATACTGGCTACATTTTATTCATGGCATAGTTAAAATTATTCACTACAGAGATCTCATATGGTTTTGAGATCACCTTTTGAATTACAATCTCAACCATGTCCTTACAAACGGTCGATATTTGTATATTATACATGCAAATGTCTCCATCCATGTGGAAAAGTTATCTGATCAAAATAAAGTTATGGACGTAAAGAGACATTAAAAAAACTAAATATATAAAAAAGCATTTCAGTTAGTTAAAGTTCATTCTCAAAACTTGTTTAGAATTAAAATAAAACATTTTTTCCCTGTATAATTATACTTCCTCTATGTTTATCAAACTTTCTGATCATTCTAGCAAGTCATGTGAGTGCAAATCTGCAATGGCTGCCATATGTGGTATTTATTTAATACCTTACGAGTGCAACAAACCCCTCAAAATTTGCCTACCATGCGTCATTGTCACCTAAAATAATTCTCCGGGCGATACAATCACCTGACGAACCATTTAAAGAACCACTGACCCACGACTGGACTTTAATAACACAGTGTGCAATGCAGATTTATGACAAATGGCAGCTATTACAGATAGGACTTTCTTGCACTCGCATGATAATCTGAATCTTACAGATTTCCGATCACCGTATGTATTTCATTACATAACTCTTTGGCCCGGCTCTTTGGCCTTGGAGGGGCTTGAACTTGAGACCATTTGTGCTCTTCCTCTAGACAAACCAAGATATATACGTATATATGAACTCCACATCATATGCTCCTACCCATGATTTCAACACGCCTGTAGATGAATTAGATTAACTTTTTTCTGATAATTTTTGGCACACCAACCAAGTCTCATCGATTTGTAGTCAGAATGTACTAAATTCTTTAACATGTGAGATCGATTTGCAAAGAACAGACGATTTAAAAAAATTATCTCTGAATTAAATTGTTGTAAATTGATCAATTGCACGCAGAGAACCATTATCAGTACCAAATGAGTACAGGGCCAGCGGTTACTGTTAATACATTTTCCATCGGGTCAACAATGCTATGCGTGTGCCGTCATGATGAATTGAATAGCTAGTGTTATTGATCCTGGCTACTCACGGTGTGCAGTCATGGTGTTTGTGGTTTTACCCTCAGTGGAGAGCCTATCGTTCAGGAATTGGCAAGAATTGAGTTCAGACATGTTTTTTTTTAAATCATCTGTTCTTTGCAAATCGATGTCGATGGTTGGAGAATTGACACATTCTGACTTCAAATCGATGAGACTCTGTTGGTGTGCCAAAAATTATTCGAAAAACATTAATTTAATTCATCTGCACAAGTGTACAGACAACATTTTATGTCTCAATTTCTCATGTATCTTGCCTATGAAGTCAATTTTGCGACAATTTTTGCAACTTTTACAACAAATTGGTTCAAATTAAACTAAAAACAAAATTTTTCAAATAAAAAACGACAAATCCTCCGCGCCTCTAGCTACGCCACTGAAGCTATCAAATTTTGCCATACAGCGGTAACAAAATTGTGGATATGGCAACCCAGCCCCTCTCCATTGGGCAACCCTTTCAGGGGGGGGGGGGCACTCAAGTATAATGCTGCAAGCATAGCATGACCACAGTTTTTCAAAACATCCCCTAAAGGGTAATTTTTTTCTGAAGCCAAAATATACCTTTTTTCCCTTATTCACACCCTAAATTAGAATTTTACTGTTACCGTTTTAACACTGGGGTTTGAAACTGTACCCTATTTCTTGAAAATGGCTGCTTTTGATACCTGATGTGTCACCTGATTCACTCTTCTATCCTCAAAAACAACCCTTTTTCTTGGTCATGCTATGCCTGCAGCATTATACCCGAGCATACCCATAATGATTTCCATTCAATGTTGAACCAAATTCAAAAATCTCCACAAGATGCATTGCCACATGACGATTTTTGCCTTATCTTTCCAAGGGAGGTCATTTGTCCTTGAGAACACGAGATGAAACCACTTTCCTATCAGTAATTGTCAGCTGGTAGGGTGATAAAACAGAATTATTTGATCAAATAGTTTGAAAAGTTGATGAGGAGATTACGCTCTACTTCACTCTTCTAAGATTATCACATCAAATCCAGTGAGATAGCCCATTTCTTGATAAGATGATTTCTGTCAAAACAAATGAATGAAATTAGCACTGTTATAGTTAAAATCTTTTGCATTAGACATTTTTGAGAAGAACAAAAATTTGCAAGTGTTTATTTTCTCTCGGTTTTTATTGCAATATGTATGGAAGGCTCTCATAAATAAGAAACACATTTAATTCTTAATTCTACATCATGATAATAATTCAATAACAAGAAACACAAATTAAACATAATTAAAACAATGTAAATTGTAACAGAGTTGTAAAACTTCAAACAATAAAACACAACATGTTTACAATACAAGAGTATCAAGATCTAAAATGAAACCAATTTAGACTTTAAGGATCACTTATAGCAGGGTTCCCAGCATTTCAAGAAAATAAAATTCCCCAATTTTTCCCTGACATTTCCCTGGTGAAGTCTCAAAATTCCATGATATTTATTTGAACTGATTCGGTCACAATCTTGGTCTCAGTTACTAAAAGTCCTGGTCTTAGAATACGATGTTGTTTTTATATGCAATGGAAAAGGACAATCAAAATTCCCTGACTTTTCCCTGATTTGAGACAATAAACTTCATTCTGCTTAGTGATCATATCAGTGGCCTTGTGTACAGCAGATGATTCCTATGACCTATCAGCACCAACAGTCAACATGTTCATACTTGGTGAGCATCAGGTCATAGGAATATCTGCTGTACACAAGACCATTGATATGATCACTGAGCAGAACGAACTTCATTGTCTGTGTAGCACCACACAATTACAAACAATGGAAAAGGAGACAAGGGCACACGGCATATGAGTACAGCAAATGGATACGGGCCTTATGCGGCACAACTGGGAACAAGGTCACAGGCCACAAGGAAACAGCCTATGGATACAAGGCCTAAACAGGTATTGGGTCTTACAGCTAACATGTATAGCTAATTCACACCATCTGATATGTTAATGAGTCTCTTTATTTGCAAAATTTTTGCAAAATTTTGTATTTGAATGGGTACATCTTTCAAAATATGGGCCAAATTTGTAGTTAATTTAGCACAATTTTTCCAAACTTTGTGTCACAGAAAATTGTCTAATTTTTGTACAAATTTGCTTATCGGGTCATTCGTATATGGGTCCCTTTTATTTTGAAATTGGTATTCCTATGGGTCCCAAAAATTGTGGAGGTGGTCTATACACAACAAACATTATTTTTTTTCATAACTTGTACATTTAGGATAGATTATAATCAACTGATAATCATTCCTGTTTACAATTATTGTTTGAAATACCACAAGGAACATAAAGTTGATCTTCATGAAGACTATTCAAGATAATAAAGGTTTGATGCTGATATTGTGAGGTAGGTGCATGTCGCTATCTAGATGAAAGATCAGAGTTGCTCTTCACGACAATCACCCACAACTCTGCTACAAAGAAGAGTGAAAATGGTAATGTTTGTTGGAATATCTGCTAATCAGAACTTAATGATTACGGTATATAGGCCTACAGAATACTGGATTCTTTGTTAATCAAACAGTCATTCTGCAATGGATGAGTCTTATCTTATTTTAGCAGAATGTTTGCTATTCAAAACTTCTTGGAATATTCTGCATCTAGTGTTCCTAGTTGATTTTTGGAACATGTACTCAAATTCAACTTCAAAAATCATGAGTTGCAAAAGACATCTAACAATATTTTAATAGATGGACCTTTTCATTAATGTGTCTTCAAAATTAAAATCAGACCTTTAATTATCATTCTGAATAGGGCTTATGACTGAATTACAGGATTACCCTTGACAACTATTGAAACTTCCGGCTGGTGTTGTCAACTGGTAAAGATTTTGCACTGAAACTCAGGAACTATTGATTAAACATAGAAAAGTTCACCTTTTCAGAAGCAAATTTACATTCTGAACACTATGATGATGTCAATTTTTTAGGGTTTAACATGCATTGTAAGTGCCAAAAACTTCTTGAAAGGCTAACTAAAATCTGCTCCAGAAAAAAACTAACTTTCATACATTTTGAAATCTAGAAACCAATTTTTGATTGGTATGTTGTTTTTTGAAATGTTACAAAAATTAGGCAAAAAGTGGTAATTTTCCAATAAGTATTTGAGCAAATCTTAGTTACGGTCTCAAGATATTTGGTCACCAAATACTTATTTTGGCAATAGGGCAAAAATCACAAGATTTTTGTTAAACACTGATATCAGCATTCTGCTTCTAGACATGTATACTTTCATATGGATTTGATTATATATCGCTGAGATACAAAACAAATTTTTTTCAAAAAATGATGGGTTGACACCAGCTTTAACAAAATATTGGAAGCATGTAATATTTATGTGTGATATGTGATGACTCACCCCGAAAAGGGGGACTTTGCGACAGAACACTTTTCGAGAAACTGATGATTATAGGCAGCAAAAAATAAAGAAAATAATAAGAATTTCCCGCAGATTTTCTGTTGTAAAATTTGATCGTCTTGATCAATTTCAACAAGGTGTCATTTTAAAGCTTATAAAATGCTGTAACAGATAAAATCAAAATTGATATCATTTGTAAAGTCCCCCCTATCGGGTCACATATATGGTAAAACAACAACAACAACAGCAACAACTATATAAGGGACTAATTCAAAACTCAACCTGTACTCAACTGGAACTGCCGTTGGGTCAGTTGCCATTGTTCAGAAAAATGACATCAAGCCAGAATCGGACATCTATCAACAGTTAAGTTTTAAAGTGTCCAAAACAACTACACACCGATTCTCAAAAATTGGTCTAAGTAACAATTAAATTACTTTTCACAAATCATGAGGTTTTGCACATGGTTTATGTGAGAAACAATCTGTCAAAAATGAGGGACTATATAAACTAAGACCTAAGAGCCATCCATTGTGCACACCACTTCAATCTGTTATGCTACTTGACTATGGAACAAACTGCAGGTACAATCAATGGTGGGTTCTAAGGTTTCTAATTTAATAAACATCCAACATCTAAGAATGGAATCAAAAATGAAGGGTAGTCCATCACTAAATAGAAATATGAACAAAGAGAAATATTAATATTGAAGTGAACAGGAAAATTTAACTTAATAGAAGGAAGTTAAATCTCTGTGATGAAATGGTGAAACAAGCAACGCCAACACCAATGTGCTTACTACCTTGGACTAAGTTATCAACTTTCAATTTGAAGCCCTTCTTCCTAACTTCTGGGCAAAGGGAAATCTGTCGCCCAAGGGCGGTCTGCAAGCTCTTTCTTCTTATTCCACTTATCCTGTCCACCTCGGAAATGACTTGCCCTGTACAAATATTGGGAGGAAAATACACCATACTTTGTCAATTTTTATCACAAAATTGCAAAACTAGAGAATAAACGAGGACTTACTTTTAACCTGAGGAGTTGCAATGATTTATTGGTAGACATCGTCATGTGTCCTACCCATACTGGAGCCAGGACGATCAGGGCGCTCTGACTCTGCCTTTTTGGCATTGTAACCTTCCTGTCCACCGGCAAAGTTCATGGCCCTGTGGGTTTTAGATACATCATGAATTAGTGATAGTCTACATCAAGAATTGTTAGTGATGGGCTTGAAAGGCTACAATAATGGTGATGGATACAAATACAAAATGAATATGTTTGGCATTGATCATCTCATGTGGAAACAAAAATGTTACTATTATGCACATCTAGCTATTTAAGGGCCCTGTCAACCCTTTGTTTTCAGAAATGTTTTATGCTCTGTAACTCAGCAACGGATGATTAAATCCAAATAAAAGTATATATTTCTAGAAGCGGATTTGCATACTGAACATGATGGTGAGGTAATTTTTGGACAAAAATGTGTCGTTTTGGCCCTAGGTCCAAAAAATATTTTTTAGGCCCAAAATTTTACGGGAAAGCAACTAAATATTGCTTCATTAAACTTTCGAACCATTTTACTTTTTAGAATCTAGAAAGCAATATCTAGGAACACATTTTTCCAATTTTTGATTTTTTTCTTAGTTTTTGATATATTGTCAAAAATTGGTCCAAAAATGTCACAAATTCCACCGCTGCCACCAATTTTTGGCAAAATGTGACAATTTTTGAGCTATTTTTGGTAATATTTCAAACAAAATAAGATAAACCATTTCTGAAAACGAAGGATTGACAGGGCCCTTAAGGGTGAAAGTGTACTGGTAAAGGTAATGAAGGCAGCCTGTACCTTCCTTTCAGAGCAGTCTGGCAAGATTCTACTATTGCAATATTTGTGGTGAAGAGATCACTATACATGCTATAATACTGCCTCCACCACATGCCTGCTAGCTTGCCAACATTGAATATTGAATTGGACAGTTGTTGGACTCCTGTGTTGAGTATAGGGGTTAATGTCTTCCTCAAGGACACTACATAGACTGCATAGTGGATTAGTATTTTGAACTCCCCAATGATTGATGATTATACAATAAAACTATACCCAGAAGATTTACTACTCAGTTAAACAGCAGAACCTTGATCTGCAATCATGTTGGGTAGTAGATAACATTGCTGCATAATTGGGAATGACCTATATCGAAAATAAATCTGCATGCCACTTACTTACAAATGAGTTATCAAATCATTATTTTGTGCGAAACAGTTGTGCTTAATTTTAAAAAAGAATCCAAGTTACAGACCATCAGCGTATCCTAAGATATAAACACATGTGTAATCAAACAATATTTCCGGTAGTTCGAGGCACCTGTATTCACGCCAAATCTACATGAGATTTCGCCCCAATTTGGTAATAAGTTATAACTAAAAGTGGTATCGCAGTCAACAAATGTAACATGTTTAAAATTCTTTTTATTTACTCCTGTTATAATTAGAACGATGTATGTTAAATCTATGCTACAATTTGAGTTTAAATTGGTATACATCCTCTAAATGATTTGGCTTACAGTGTATGACATACGTTTTCTGTTGTGACCATTATGATTTGTTGAATTTTGTCAAAATCTGACGATTTTTTATGAAAATGAGGCTACATTTTTAACAATTTATTACTTGATTAACTGATCCTTTTTTTGACAGTGGTAATGGATTATGTTTAGATAACAGAATGAGCCCCCAATAACGGCTGTACGTGCATACTAGCCAGTGGAGGTCTTAAGATTTTTATCATATGATGCAGTTGAACTGGCGCAGATACAGTGAAATTTTACATGAAATGAGCTAACTCGTTTATCATCACAACTTGTCTTTTTGGAACCATTTTAGCAGTTTTTCTTGAAAATGTGACCCATGTTTAGGGATTTAGGTGCTAAAGAAGGGACCCATGTTTAGGGATTTTTTGTGAAAAACTAACCCATT
>JXSR01S018451.1:13220-27505 GCA_000969725.1 Ophiothrix spiculata
GTCGTTGACTTTCAGGACTTGGACGCCAGAATTATCTTTGCGACTAGAGTTTATGAAACGCCAGAATTGACGGGGGTTCTCTGTAGAAGTCATTTTTTGAGATGAAATCTTGTAGCACCTCGAATCTGCTTGTTAACCTCTTTCTGCAAGGCTTTAAAATTGTAAGCACTGAAACGCATGAGCTTCTCCTTCTGCTCAATTTTGGGCTGGGCTCATCAATTGAGCATAAAAGTCAAGCATGTGCGGGTAGAGGTCCACAGCAGCAGGGGTGTGAGAGTTCAGCTTTTAAGCTGATTTCAGCTTTTTTTTTATGGAAGTGTCTATACGCACGACCGTCGTGCACTTAATTTTGTAAAGTCTATACACACGACCTTTCTTCTATGGTCTATTTCCATTCAACCATAAGTAACACAGCAAAAACTTGTCATTATTAATATATCATAATACCGCAGTAAATATTGAGATCGATGTAATATAATCGCATTATAATTTAAATATCTTGCCAGTGACAGTGTTACTGCATGATATAGTTTTGCTATCATGACTATTAAATAGTTTGCTTTTATACGGTATAATTTCTAAAAATAATATATTGAAACTTTACTTGTCTGCTGAGTTTTTCATGTTTTTAATTCATTATTGAACAAAAGTACTTATTCATTTATTCATTTATATATCATTCATCTTATTTGCTTTTTTATTTATTTATTTTATGATATGTTTTTGCTGTGATACTTGTATTTTGAATGGAAATAGACACAGGGAAGAACGGTCCTGCATATAGACTTTACAAAATTAAGTGCACGACGGTCGTGCGTATAATAGCCATGGCCTTTTTTTATAGCAATTATGCCTTCAAAAGAGTCCTAATTTCAGCTTTTTCTTTCATTTTCAGCCTGTTTTGAGCATTTTATCACTATTTTCAGCTCTTTTCAGCTTTTTTTTATAACCTGGGCCTGGCTCTCACACCCCTGCAGCAGCCATTACGGTTTGACAGTTCTTCCTATAGGCCTACAACGCATGTATTCGATATCTCATAATATGAAGCCCATTGGCTAGTGAAGTGAAGGCGCTTTTTTCTGAAAAAGTTGGCATCAATTTGCAAGGTAGTGGTTGTTTTCTACCCTGCTGAAACATCTCATGAATAATGTAATAAGGTCTGGACGTCGGTGGTGGTAGACGTGCTCTCGAGCGCTAGTGGCATAATTGAATTTTATGTTGGATTTTAGCGATTTTACATGGACATTATTGGTGGCATTTCATTAGGTGGGTATGCTAAAAAGGTGGTGTTGTTACATTTTTTCATGGGTTCTCGAACTTAATTTGATGTAAATTCACTATTCCTTGGCCTATTGACTTGTTTAATGTCTCATTTGAAAGCTTACACTTTCTGCTATCTGTGGCAGTAATTTGGTTTTCATGGGTTACATAATTTAGGAGAGACAATGGTTTGAACTTGGCAGTACAAGGGTGGTGGTGCCTAAGGATGCGGTGCCTACGGATGCGGTAGATACCCAAATTGAGACAATATCGCCATTTTGGAAGGTTTGACACTGCTGGAACATTCACAAATGGATTCTGTGACCTCAAATACATACAGATAGGCACCAAGATGGCTAAAATTTGGTATATAATTACTGTAATTGGCAAATTTATCATTTTTAGACCTTCCTCAGACCCCCTCCCCCCTCAAATCAGTTCTTTGGGCAGAACTTACTCATTTTTCGTCCGTTTTTGACAAATTTGGTGTCAAAATGTTCAGGGGATCAAGCTGCATCAAATAAGAGTTAAGACAGAATGATTTGAAATGTGCCATTTTCCCCCCTTGTATAGCCCGCCTCTAATTAATTGAAGGTCATTAACACCAAGACCCTAAGGGATCTGTTTCAAGTTTAATGCATCACAGTAACTAATAAAGTGTTTAAAACACATCCTGAAAAAATGAACTGTTTACCATTAATCATACCAATTTATGACTTGTTTTAGTAAAAACGGGCAATTTTGAGTAAAACACATTTGAAAATTACAGTTTGCATTGCGGTCTATGGAGTAATTAACCGTAATTAGTCCATTATGCCAAAACAAAAGTGATATTTGGCTAAAAAGTTACTTGAATTGAAAGAGATCAATAATATCAACATCATATCAAACAATTGTTTTTTTGACCATTTGGACCATGTAACACATTTTTGACCCACCTCATGAAATGCCACCTATTATAAATATTTTACCAAATAATAACTGTGTTTGGAACATTCTATGTGTATTTTACCATCATTTTGTGCATATTTGTCTGCTTTTGTGATAATTATTTGATGTTACGTGTGGCTGTCAGCGAGACAGGAATTCACCAACCTTTAACATTTTCGCGGGAAAACGGAACTTACGAGGAATTTGGAGAGATAGAAAAAGGAACTTTTTAGCGAGCAGTTTATTTAAAATTTTATTCATCATTTTTCGTCGTGTGTGTTTATCATCGTGTGCAGAGTGTAGTGAATTTTCGTATTTTTTATGACAGGATTGGAGGAGTATTGGTTTTTTGAAAACCCCGCCCAAACCAGCCATTGTTCCAGCAGAGCTAAGTATCGTAAATGTTTTTCATAATTTTGAATTTTACTGCACGGAGTTGCTTCAGATACAAGGGAAGTGACTTCAGGAGTACCTCAGGGTACAGTCACCTGGCCACTGGACTTATTAGTATACATTAATGACTTACCAAATAACCTCACCAATAAGGCAAGATTGTTTGCAGATGATTGTGTTCTCTATACTACTGCAAAATCAGATGAAGATCTTCAAACACTTCAAGATGACCTGAACAAGCTAGAGAGATGGCAAACTACATGGGGCATGTCTTTCAACGCTAGTAAATGCTTCATAATGAAGTACTCAAAACAAGAAACAGCAACCGGACAGACAGTATACTTTTTGTGGGAAAGAACTTGAAGTTGTCTCATCGCATCCATATCTGGGCATTGAACTTGATGACAAAGTCAGCTGGAAACCACACAGGGAAAAGATAACAGCCAAGGCAAATAAAGTGCTGGGATGCCTTCGTAGGAACCTGTGGTTCTGCTCAAGACAAATTAAGGAGACTGCATATAGGACAATTGTGCGACCAATACTAGAATATGCTAGCACAACATGGGGACCATATCAAGAAGTACCAATTAATCAAATCGAATCCACACAAAGAAAAGCTGCTAGATTCTGCATGGGTGATTATGGACAGAAGAGTAGTGTGACCAATATGATTGAGGAGCTTGGCTGGGAAACACTTGAGCAGAGACGGAAGAATGCAAGATTGACAATGATGTTCAAGATCAAGAATGACATGGTAGCAATCAACAAGGATGATCATATCAAGCCAGTGGGGAAAACAAGAACAAGAAAATGCAATGACAATAACCTGCAGCCGATTTATGCTAGACTCAACATCTACAAGAACAGTTTTTTCCCGAGAACAATTCGCGAGTGGAACTGCCTCAGAAACGAACCAACAAATGCCACCTCAACCAAACTTTTTCAAAGAACCTTAAAATGCCTGATTTAATTTTTCACCAAGTCCGTGTGAGTACGTCCAGAACCTTTTGATCGTCTAAGTTAGTGAAATGCATTTTTATGTACTACTGACACAACGAAAGAAAGAAAGAAAGTATCCTCGTGTTGTGATCTTGTGGCTTGCAATTGAATTGTTTTTATACGTCACCTTTCATGAGGGCAAAGTGGGAAAGTTAGGCAATCACTTCTACTGCTGTGGAGAAGTTAGGTATCGTTGGGATTGGGTACTCAACATGTTATTATATTATCAACATATTATTATATGGTTTGCAGTTGCTTGCAGCAGGTGATAAAAATTAAAATAATAGGGCTATTATAGGGCTAGGTCTAGCTAGGAGCTCAGCCTTTAGCTATAGGGATACTTGAAATCTACATTTAAATTTTAATCTATAGGGCCGCTATTTCTTTCTTTGACCAAAGCCCATCAGTGATACTGTGCATGCAGAGCCAGAGGTGGGGGGAGGGGGGTGAATCAAACATGCATGCTCAACTGGTGGTACGTTGGTAGAAATAATTGTTTAGGTGGGCTGTTAATCGAGGTTTTTCTATGGTCTTCACTAATTTTTTTGGGTAACTGACTTTTATCCCAAAATCCTGAAATTTAGTAGTTCCGGGATCTTATTTTGCCGTGCTGAGCCCATTCAATCAATCAATTTTACCGTCTTTGCTTATTCACTGCTGTGATCTGAGCGTAAGTCTATAGCAAGCCAAAAAGGTCATAACTCCTTGTGACAATGCGCCAGTTTTCTAAAAAACAAACTTGTTGCTTATTCAACCAATAGAATCTAAGATATTACATATCTAAGCAACGCGTTGCTTATCCGGTTGATAATACTACAACGCGTTACTTTCTAAACAACGCGTTGTTTTCTTCTATTTTTCCTAGAACCAAGCTACCAATCACAGTTTACCTTATTCAGGGTTTTGGTCGTTGATGACCACGGACTTTTTGAGTCAATAAGATAGAGTCAATAAAATCACTGCATATTGTCGCACAATTTGCTTCCGAGATAGCGACATTTACAAAGTGTATCGATTACAGCACTATACAATAAAATAAATTTACATTAAAATTACCGGTAACAGAAGTGTTGTTTAAATGACAAAGAATATATTTTCAAGCCATGGGCCTTCTTATCATGCTTATGGCATGTATGATGTAATTGAAATTTATCAAATTCAAGTGTGTGTTTTATTTTTAAGTACATGTGTATTTATTATTTGTCCTTTTATTTAATACACATTTATATTAATAGAGCTCCTCGCCATTTCTGGGAGAGTTATTTTAAGGAGCTCGATTTGAGCTCCTGGGCTATGCCAGGAGAGCGATTAATAGCTCTCCACACATTTCTAGAAATGAAGGCCTGGATTAGTTTTATATTTTCACTCATGATGCCTCAGTTGATGTATTAAATGTACACGGCCCTGCCCTTGACTTCCTGATTAATTATATTGGCAGCATGTGGCATCAGCTATTCACTAAAGTGCAAGAAAGCAAGCACGTGATAGGTCACTGTATTACGACAGAAAGCAACGCGTTGCTTTCTCAAAATTCAACGCGTTGTTTTATTAGGAAGCAACGCGTTGTTTTCCAAAGCTACGCGTTGATAAAACATAATTCTTATTGGTTAAATAAAGCAACACATTGTTTTTATTAAACAACGCGTTGCTTTCAAAAATAACGCATTGTGGCAATACATAATGACCCTTTTGGCTTGCCATATACGTCGAGAATTATAATTACGACAGAGCCTGATAGGCCTCGAAAGCCAGTGAAAAGTGTGAAACGTCATAAATTGAATTATTCATGAGATATTTCGGCCGGGTAGAAAACAACCACTACCAATTTGCAAGTGTTTACACAACAGTCAGGCAGCAGAGCCTATGCAAATGAGCTTTTAATGAGCAATTTAATTTTCATTTCCCGGGTTTATACCGGGAGAATACCAGGACAACTCGGTCGCTAGATTTTTTTTTCTCGATGTGACCTGTCGGATAGTTCGGACTTCGAACCCCTATAATCACAAGGGGGTTAGTGCAAATAGAAAATAAAGATATGGATGAAAATATTTAGAGTTTTTTCAATAAGATAAGCCTACTTTTGACAGTGGAGAATAAAAAATTTTCATTTCATTACATTTTTTTAAAAAAATGTCAATTTTAAGCTTTTAAAACTTGAGGTCAAATCTGGTTACGTGTAGCGTGTTTTACAAAATTGTATGTGAAATGCTTTTACAAACTGCAAGATGAGATATCAGACATCATATATATGAAATTTGAAAAATATATCATGCCTGTAAGACATGTAAAACAGAAAATAAATCGAGGGAAAATTCATTACAACTAAACGTTCGAAAGGGACACGATGTCGGTCATCACATTATACCGATAAACACAGCGAACATCGCAAACGACAAATCACACGTTTCGAAGGTCTGGGTCAATATGACGTCATTTACCGCACGTGGAAAGCAGTGACTGGTGACTGGCATCCATTGCACTATTTACATATGTTCGTTTACGGGCAAGGAAATTGTATAGTTTTCATCATGTTTTTCTAAATTAATTCCTTGGTAAAAGTAATTTATTGAAGGAAAATCATTCTAATACGATGGGAAAAAATAATACTTTGCAAAAAAAAAAAGAAAAGCGCCGATAGGATTCGAACCTGGGACCCAAGATTCAAAAAACAGATTGCCTAACCGCTTCGCCACAGAGGGCTGTGTATAATAATCGTTGGTTTTTGACAATATATATCTAACAATAGGCAAGTGTCGCTTAATAGTTCGGTTCCGGGGTTACGTGATGTTTTACGTAGACATTTGATGTCTTATTTGACCTCATGGCGGCCTCATGGGACCAAGCATCATATTTCATTACGTGCTCGGTGTTTTACAAAGAATTATCTTAAAATGTTTAGCAATCCTGATAAAGAAATGTTGTCGCTTGCTATTGACCAAATGGCTAAAATATATTACGTCCAGAACCGCAGATTTTAAGCAAAACGCAAAGACCAAATTTGACCTCACTCAGATAAAATAATCACTGTACAAATTATATAAATTTTTACATATATTTCTCAAAATTTTAATTATTTTGGATTTCAGGATGTTTTGACAACATTTTTACATCTATGTACAACATTGTTTTGAATTATGATCTACTTGGATGAGTTTATGAGCCTTTTTAAATTTGTGTCTCAAATCTATGTATATTCATGAGCATAGTCGAAACGACAGTCTGTGCCGATTTTCTATGCATAAAAAAAAATAAAACAAGCCACTTTTCTCGGACCTGACTTCTGGCTGACAAGCTGTTTTTACATTAATTATACAGCCCAAATGTGACATGGCCAATTCAAATCAAAATTTCTTAGTTTTGCAATCATTGAGGTTACTACTTTCACATGATTATTGTAGTTTAGAAAATAATTTACTTCTCTAATGTATTTGTTTGCTGCATTGTCAAAGTTAAAAAAGTGAAATTTGAGGGCAAATGTGTGCCATTTTTTGTAAAGTTTAAGCTTCCGAATTCAACAGCAAAAACTTGAAATAAAACATTTCAAAACAACACTTCCTTCAGAGATCTTAGCCTCTATGTTGGATTGTAGCCATTCAATATCATCCATCTTAATACAATGGTGACATTGCCGTTTGAAAAAAAAATTACAACTCGCGACGAAATAGCTCCACCAAAAATTTGTGTTTTTCTTCAATATAGCTTATGTGGCTTAATTGGGTGACAAAACTGGCAACATTTAAAGCTATAATTGGCACAGAAATTGATTTTAAATTGTCTTGAAAACTTTAAAGTGTCATTTTACATTCTATTTTGCACATTAGCTCAATTTTATAGTGAAAAAAAAATTAAAAACAAAAGTTTATAATTTTTTAAAAAAAATTTAAATCACCCAATTGGGCTCCAAGTCCCAGTACAGTGTTGCCATGCTAGAGGGTAACTTTTTCCTGTCATTTCAAACAACACATTTTTCGCTGTAACTGTCTTAGTTTTGAACGTTAGATTATGGTTGACCCGTCATTTTAAAGGAAATTTGATGATCTTTCAAATGAAAGACATACCTAATGTATTTAAAAGTGTTCATATGCCTTTTTTGCTATTTGCCATCCCTTTTTTGTTGGATCACTCATGTATTATTGAACATTAACAATATTAATGAGTACTTTGATCATGCATTTGTTAATTTCAGGTGATTGTTTACATAAAAATGATCATGAATTTTCCCAAGTTTATGTTTGGTAAACTCCTTGACTACCATGGCCTATGGCATAAGCAACTGGCTAAGGTGTGCAAGAGCACATTTCCCACATTTTTCATGATGCGAGTTGTTCAAAATGAGACTTCAAAATATTGGCAAAATTAACCATTGTTCAATGAGCCTAGTAAGTCGAATATATACATGAAATCATATTCAGCTTACTAGTAAGTCTATGTGCGGGGGGTTTGAATATGATTATAAGTAGTTCATGCAATTAGCTTTGAAAGTCTCACATATCTCAATGCTTGGATTTTATTGACAATTACCAAACATATCTAGGCTTATAGGTATAGTTAAAATATATGCTCGAGACAAGCTGTATATACTGTCTGTCTGTCTGGTTAAATCGATTCATTGGATACTCGGCAGGGCAGACAATTAAGCTGCATACAAAACTCATAAATGCTTTCGCTGAAGCGACCCTGGGACATGAATAGCTTCCTCAGAATACAATTAAACTTGTGACTGATGTATGAACATCTAAATTTTGGTTCTGAGGGGGAATAATTGCTTGGTCAACTTCACATTGAAGTTCATGTGTGTTAAAGACGAAGCTTGGGATATGGCGATAATGGACACAGGAATGGGCTTTTGATGCAATCTCTACCTTTCAAAAAATAATTTGAAGGAAATCCCAAATTAAGCAAAAAGTCAATTTTAAATAAATATGTTCTTTGCAATCAGGCAACCAACGCCGGCAACAATTTCTGATTGTTTTAATTTTGCTTTGACTTTGTATTTTAAACAATGACGTCATTAGAAATTGTTAGATAATTAGATGTCCTTCCCAAGAATCAAGAAAAAAAATCACATGATTAATTATTCCAGTCTAAGAGGAAGACGACTTGATTTGATCGCAAAAATTGGAGCTTGAAGATCAAGAAGTTCGATATTTAGTTAAACTTTAAAGTTACATTGTAAATACTTGTAATTTTTATTTTTATTTTGTAGAATGTTTCCGCCGATCAGCATGCTGTTTACTATGTGGCGTTGTACTGAAGAATGTTGTGTTACCTTGTTTGATGATGTGAAAGACTTATTTTGATTGGTTGAGAATCAGAAAAACCAACCTAAGATACCAAGGCTTGGAAAAAAATCATCTGCAATACAATTTTACTTGGGCTCTTTTCTGAAACAAAGTATGATTGGTTCATACAAATAGCTGGAAGTTCATTTTGCCCAATGAGAAAGTCTGTAAAGACAGACATGAGGATTTTCAGGTATTTGCCTGATTTCAGGAAGGAGCTTGGTTAATTGGCTGTACAAAGAAAATTACGTTTAGACTGTTTCAAGCCCTTTTATCATCTCATTCTTGCTAAGGGGCTACAAAAGGCAGACATGACATCACCAAGGGCCACAGCCAGAACTCTGGGAACAGTGCGGTTAAACAAGGGCTCCATTCTGCCGCCACTCTCCAAATCGTTGAGCGATTCACACAAGGTATATTTCCAAGATCATAATTTCATGATAACTGGTGATGCTGTTCACACATCTGTTAGAGGTGACAGGGATGACCTGGTTACAAGAGGATCTATGTCTAGACCTTTGACATCTAGGGTTGAGGCTGGAAGCAAGCTTGTGGAAGAGCTGAAGGATTTGCAGGTAATTAAGTATTATTAATTATTTAATTTCAACTGATTTGCCAATGCAGGGACTTCCGTTTGAGGAGAGTTAGCTCTATTGAGCCTGCTCCCCTCAAATGCTTTATGGGAGCTTTGATAGAGTGCCTTGCATAATGGCATTAACATCTAAATTTCCAGATAGCTCCCCTAATTGCTCCCCTAAAGAACTTCAGGAGAGCTTCAGATAGAGCCCCTGGAAATTTCAAATGGAAGTCCGTGCTATGGTAGATATTAAACGGAGAAGGACAAATGCATGTGAGACCTGTGGAATAAGAGTCCAATGCATTAATCACTTGGCTATGGGCACTTACATGGTAAAGAAGGTCTCTGAATGAACTTAATCCAACAACACAATTCCAACTTCCCCTCACATGTAGTAGCTCAGACGGCTCATGAGCCTGAGCTACCACATGTGAGGGAATCAAACCTAGGGGCTTTCTAAGATTATGAAACCAACACCCTAACCACTTTGTCATGGGGCCTTGCATAATTATGTACATTTGTTTGTAGGTCTCAACTGTAGTTAGTGACATTGACAAGCTGTACACTTTCGTTTACATCACACATTTCTGTGTACACAGTTATGGTAACCTTTGACCTGGTCACCATAACACAATGTCTTTGTCCGATGAAAAAACAGACTTATCTTTTACTCTTCATGATGTTTATGGTATGAGTTATGTTGGAAGGTTCAGGACAACATAAGGCACTATTAAAATAAGTAGCTTGTTAAAATGGTGTGTAACATAAGTTTTCTTTTAAAAATGATTTTAATAGGTAATTTGAGAGAGATAAACTCAAAAGGAATCACATTAATTCTATGTAACTTCAGTGAAATTGAAAAGAAAATTAGGAAAGAAACATTTTACGTTTGAGTGATAAACTTAAAAGTTGTGATTCGATTCCAATGAACTCGGCACTCAAATAATGCCTTGTGGTGGTATTTTGTGCGTAGAGTGTATGAGTGTGAAGTGGCATCATGTTCTAGTTTTAAAGGCTTTTTGAAATTAACCCTGAATTATCTCTGATTTGGAACTGATGCAGAAACTCCACTTGAGTTTGTCCATGTTTTCTATCGAAAATTGAATAACCTAAGTCCTAAACAAGCAGATATGAAAAAATAGATTTTTCCTATAATTGGCATATATTTCCGACGCTGGCCGAATATCAGAACTCAGAACAATTCCAAAAACTGCATCAAGTGATGCATCATGACACATGCATGTATCTGTGTGTCAGACATGCAGACAACTTTATTGATTTAGTCACACATGCATCATGCACCTGATTTCAATTACGGTATAGGAATGGTCAGTTGGGAAGTGTCTATAAAATTACCAGTATAAATGACAACATATTACTAGCTTCATGCATAAACTCATAATTTAAGCTTTAATATAACTAATTTCACTTTAGGTCTTCTCTCCAGCAAGCAAACACAACTGAAATCATGTGAAATATATACTGTTATTGTTGAAAATGAAATACATTGTACCGTACACATACATTTTATTTTAAAGAATGAATTGAAAATAAGGAAATTATTTAATCTAGAGTATATGTGACCCGTCATATCGAAAGGAACTTTAAGGGTCCCAAAATGAAAATTGATTTTTTTTGGTCTCATCTGAAAGATTATATTTTAAGCTTTAAAATGACGCCTTGCTTTTGGTTATCGGATGTTCGATTGCAAAGTTACATCCAAATTGGTAGAAGGCATCGGGCTGATTTAAAAAACTAAAGTTCTGAGAAAATCTAGTTTAAAGTTTCTGTACTGGTAAAACTTGAATGGAGAATGGATTTTTATGTTGGTTTTTAAAACATTTGCCTTATGTTTTTGATGTTTGAACCTGATTAATATGATAGAATACACTTCAAAGATAATGTTTCTGATGAAATTAGAAATTTGACCTTGGACGTGATTTTTGGCTATGCTCAGCTTCAATGGCCCATATCTCGTAATTTACAATGCCGACCTTAAGGTACCTTTCGATATGACGGGTCACATATGTAGTTTTTCACTTGTTCGCTTATTGTTATGGCCTGTGTTCTGATTATCTTATTACACATAATTGGCAGAGTTGATTTGTTTATTTTGATTGTTTAAATGCTCATGCTGTTGACAAATACATACGGTATGTTAAGAGGGTGTATAAACAACCCAATTTGAAATGAAAATGTACTTTTTTAAGAGGCTGTATAAGATACAAGATATTTTGTTTTACTCATCTATATACATGTACACTACTTTGACATTATAGGATTGGACCTCAAAGTTATATACCGGTATGAATATTTTTGTTTTACAGACTAAAGAGAGGCAACAAAGAAACAAAATTTCATCACTTCACAAATCACTTGAACAATTGAAATTGGAGTTGAAAGATAAAGAAGAAGAGTGTGGAGGCATCAAGGCCAAGTTTGAAGCTATGGTAAGTCATGACCTTAGAGTCACACACCACTAAATAGAAGATGAGTGTGGAGGCATCTAGACTCGGTCCATCAGTCTTACAAAAACTGCACACGTGCTTCACTGTGTTGGTTTTAGACAACTGATTTACATTGCTTGAAAAAAGAAGAGCACTTTTTATTAGTTTTTATTTATGACGTCTGACTTATGAATATACTTGTTTACTACTTAAGACTGCGCCATGTTTTGCGTACTTGAGTGCTAGATTACGCACCGCGCGTGCTGTGCCCGTGAAACGCTTGTTATCGTGCGCTCATTGCTTACGTCAAACGGCATTTTTGCACTCATACATGTAGAATGAATGCCTGTGGCACTGCTTTGCCTTGCTCAGGAGTGAATTTGCCGATTGTTTTTGCTTTTATTCTTGAAAAAGGTAAGAATTGTGTAATTTTTATATAGCTATAATCATCCTGCATGGCTAGTGGTTTATTTAACATAGATTATTTGTCTTGTAGTAAATTTGATTTCTCAGCCTTGATAAAGCTAGTTCACATCATGCCTTTAATTTAGAGGGGTGCAACTTTGTACATATCTCAACATCATCAAGATAGTTTTTAAGCGTTTGGGAGATAAGAATGCTAAGTCCGAATACGTCATACAAAAATTTCCCGTTTACCCTGGGATTTAAACCCCGACCTCTCGTATCCCGATCCCATGTCCACCTATGGCAAGCCACTGGGTATGGCCCGTCTGTGACATATTTGGACTTCAAATTTCAGGATTACAGGGTTATTTTGACCAAATTATATGATTTATATGATAAAGTGGTTCTTTTTATAGCCTCATATCCAGGATCAGCAAAATAAATAAAATTCAAATTTTTGAATTTTCCAAAGGTTTTGATCAAAATTTTCCTGATATCTGGTAATTGACTGTTATCTTCTGAAACATGAAGTGTAAATCCCAAATAAAATTTCAAAATTTTGTCCAATGCCCCTTTAACCTGTGACTGGTTTATTCAGATCACAACGTCACTTCAAAATATAAATTCTATAAATATCATCAATTCCAAGGTTTCACATCACATTATCAATAAATTGTTAAAAAGTAAAACGTAACTTGTATTTAACATTGTTTCTTTATGTATCCAGGAGGAGCATTATAGAAAACTTTACGAAGAAGAGAAGAAATCGCACGCCAAAACTCAAGAAATGCTGGATGCAGTGAACCAACAACTTGTGGAGAAAAATAACATGGTGGAAGAACTGAAAATTAGACATGAACAAAAAATCATAGAGATAACAAGTCTGGTAAGGTTTCATTACTAGATAGGCCATTTGTGACGCACCACATCGAAAGGTACACGTTTAGGTTAATAATCAAAATTGGGTTATTGGTATCTGTGAATAGCTTGTTTTTCCTCTTTAAAGGAACTAGCCTAGATTCCACTTAGAATGAAAAACTTATGAAAATGCTATAAAATAAAGCTTATTAAAAGTGTAGTAAATCCAAAAAATTACACAGAAATGGCTCAAATTGAGAGAGAATTAATTTACAATATATCATTCTGTGATGGTAGTGTGACAATCCTGTGTTTTCTAAATCCTAATTTTATATCTCGAATGGATTTACCAGATAAAAGATCAAACAAATCTCCTGAAGATAATTTAATACATATTAAAAGAGAAACAATTTCGTCAAAAATAATTTTTTTACCCATCACAGGGGTAGAAACATTATCTTTTCAAAATTTGAAACTAGAAACACTTTTTTCACAACATTTTTTTGGGCCGGCGTTAAAAATTAAAGTTGGCAAAGAATTGCAATTTTCTCCAATATTCCTCAAAATCATGGAAAACTACTGGTAGGCTATTGATTCATGTAAAAAAAAATGTTGGTAAAAATAAGTGGAAAGAATCTAGGCCAGTCCCTTTAATATGATACCAAATTTGTGTCCAGCCAAGGTTTGGTTCCAAAGTTCAAGCTAAAAAGTATAAAGACCATACTTCAGGATGTTAAATGAAGTTAAAACAATGGTGTTGGACTATTAGTATTACAAATACCACTTCAATCTCCAAAATAACAGAGATATTTAATTGTCAGATTTCAACTAAATTTAAGTCTGTCGAGAAGCACCACATGCAGCGAGGCGAAACTGAGCAGCGAGGGCGCCTTTGACCTTACACCCATGGTCCTTCTTTATGGTCTACCAACTTTAGCAGGCAAGCTCTACAGATTATTTTCTTTCAGATGTCTAAAAATCTAGAGAAATTGTATATTTTTAATTTTGAACTATATACAGGGATCCCAGCCATCAGGAAAATCAGGGATTAATTATTTTACTTTTTTCCAGTCAGGGAAAAGTCAGGGAATTTGATAAAAGTGCCTCAAATATCAGGGAAAAGTCAGGGAATTT
>JXSR01S018452.1:2578-13538 GCA_000969725.1 Ophiothrix spiculata
TTTTTAAAAAACAAATACTTCACAGAAACTGTTAATATGATTCTTCTATACTAAAACAGTATTGTCAAGATTGAAATGACTTCAATGACTATAATCTACGAATACATTTTCCTTTGGTATACATATCCACAAATACGTTTTCCTCAAATGTACATGATGTAGGTAACAACGAATTTTGTTTTTCCTCAGGTAAAGATAACTGCGAATTTCTTTATCTTGGCTACGATTGAGTTTTCTACTCAAAATATTCGCTCGGATACAAACACACGGTGATATATATATAATAAAGTATCTTTATTAGAAACTTGCTATCTGTGGATTTATAGAATCATGCAGAGTTTCCTCTCCTCTCATCTTGTCATTTCAAACGAGTAAGTTGTATTTCAAGTTCCTTCTTATTAGTGAATTCTGGCAAAACTGTAGAGTGTGTTTTGAACAAAATATAGCTTCAACAACAACTGCAATTAACTCGTTTAAAGTGTTACAGAGTTTTTATCACTACTGGAGGATCCAACCAGAACTGAATACATGTATGATATTAAACTTTATGCCCATGATTATATAGGGCGTGGTTCTTTGAGCATTTTAGCAGGTATCCACTTGACGCACTATGTACTTTATTTCTGAAGTATTCTGTCATCCTTTATGGCGGTACCATATTAGCAATATACTTTTGAATGTCTTTCAATTTAAGATATATGCCAATCAACTTAGGGGAATTAGCTTGTGAAACTGACAGTTCCCATAGCTACGAAAATGAACAGAACAAATGAAAAATATACTGTATAGCCGGGAGCCGGGAGTATATATTTTAATCGCAAACTGAAATACCCAGAGGGGCATTCTAAAAATATTTACAGGGTGTCCCAATAAACATTGTGCATGGGAATAGCGCTGATTTACTTAAAAGTTTGGCATATCAGCTACTTGAAAATTATAAAATTCTAGAGCCCATAGTTGAAAATCCGCTGAAAATATTAAGAAAATCCATCGAGGCAAACCAGCGATATCGTAGATTTTGTCTGCTTGTATCATGTTGAGAAGTTTTCAGTTTCCAAAAGAAGAGAAGCAAACCAGCTTTGTCTTAGCATGTTAACATTACGAAGCATTGAATAATTTTGCCAAAAACCTAGTCTTTGTGTACCATATGTATATAATATAGAGAAAAACATAAAAATAAAAATGAAACATATCAAAAGTGGTTTCATAACTTTTCAGGAATATTGGCAAAACGTATGTGGTGACTTTGTCACTGTAAACTATTCAACCGTTAATGTTGTGAAGACTCTTTCGATGTTTTTGAACATGCTTAACCATAGGATTCTCATTGTGCAGAAGGAAAATTAAACAAGCAAAATCTCCCGGGGGGTTACTCAGATTTCGGTTGGGTACGGACGCGCTGCCGGAGTTTTCGACTACCACCCGTTTTGTAAACCTGAAGAAGCAAAAAAATGCTACCCATATGTAAACCAATTTGACTTTAACAACCGTTATTTAGACCATTCAATGCATTTTACAATGTAAATTGCACTTCAAAAGCCCAATTTGGCAACCGATATGTAAACCAAAGGAAAAATTGGTCAAACAATGGTCATTTTTGAAAAATGCAACCGTTATGTAAACCATTTTTCAATTTGTTGGTAAACCTTGGAGGTTAAAAACGCAATCGTTCTCGGCCGCGCGTCCGTACACCCACCTTTCCACTAAGTACCCCCCACCCGTAAAATCTTTCACATCTCTGGTTTACATCGATGGATTTTCTTTGAATTTTTAATGATGATGAACAAAACTATGCGCTTTAAAATGATATAATTATAAGGTCACCGGTGTGCCTTAACTTCTGAGAAAATCAGTGCCGTTTCCATACACAATGTTTATTGGGACACGTGACCCGGTATATCTTCAATAAGTTTTAAAAATGTAGAAGGCGGATAAAACCCCTAAATTTGACACTTTCCTAATATGTATTTGGTTAAAATACATTTATGCCCAATATTTAGATTATCTACACTTTATAAGTTTTGAACGGTTAATCCAACCGTAAAAAAAAATTCACAAATGTTACTTATATTATTATTATTATTATTAAAATCCTTATATTACATTGTTAGGCTACATATTTCAGAATTATTAATCTTATTTGTAGAATGCGTCACACAACAGAACACAAAGTGCAGCTGTGTTTTTAACTGATCAATTCAATACACATAAATTAAACTGATCCATTGTTAAAAGCAAAATAAGGGTGAAAAAAGCAAAAACCATAAACGGTCAGGCAATTACAGTATGAGGTCAAAATAATAGAATAGATGCAATATACACGTACACATAGAAGTATGTATATATATGAAAGCGTGAACGATCGATGCCATATTGGATTTTAGTACATATGAAAGCAATCGTGAGTAGCCGTAGTGTACGATATTGCAGCAAGTGCCTAGCATCATGTTTTCTATGTTTACGCCAACATTACGTTCATCTTGATTTATAGATAAGGTAAGCATTTTAAACTATTTTATATTTTTATGTATATATGTACGTGTAAATTTGATCATCATCCTGGTAGAAATCGAGTACAATTCTAGTACAAGATTGGATTTGTACTAAAATTGTACTTAAAGTGTACTCGAATCCCGGGGGGCCACTTAGCCATACTGTTGTACACATGCGTGAACAAAAAAACACGGAAAAAGGGGGGTATTTTTGTCAAGAGGCACGGTCCGTACGTTTCGTGTTTAGGGGTCAGAAAACACTGATTTTCAACAAAAAGGGGTATATTTTCAAAATCGGACCAAACGTGTTTGGGGGTAATTTTTTATACTTTATTCAGGGCATAGGGTTTAAACTTGTTTGAGGGGTGTTTATTTAGAAAAACGTGTTAAGGGGTTTAAATGAAAGGAATAACGGCGCGAATTCCTTGTTTAGGGGTCATTTTTAAGGCTACTCGAAAAACGTGTTTAGGGGGTATTTGGTAAACCTTTGTTCACGCATGTGTACACTATTACAGCTAAGTGGCCCCCCCCCCCGGGACTCGAATGATGTTCCAAATGTTCACCGTGATTCCAATCTTGTACTAGAATTGTTCTCGATTTTCTCCAGGGCAGTTCTTAAATATTTAAGCTTATATATGTATAAGAACAACATCAACCATGCGATTTAGAAAGTGGCATTTATTTATGTAGGGCCTACATATATCACGATGTAATATAGTCTTTGGTAGTCACCTTTTGCAATCTTTTGATATCTTTGGTAGCCACGTTTTGCATTTTGCATCCAATTTAATTTTTGGTATCGTTTCAAATTTGAAACGAGTCGGACACAACTTGGTGTTTACAAATGTGTCTGTTATAACCCCTTTTATTCCGAAAATTAAAAAAGCTGTTTTATTTCGTCTAACTAGTAACATACATTTTTGAGCGAAAAAGTGTATTTTGGACCACATTATTAATGCTACTTTGGATTTTCAAATAATGTAATCGACCTAAGTGTTTTAACTCTTAAAACACATTTTCATTGATTATTTTGAATAATTTAATGTTGTTTTATTATTATGAGCAAAAATATGTATTTGGCGGACCTCATATTTTTAATGCCGTTGCTATTTTTATGCCTTTTTTATGTGTTTAAATATTTTTTTATAAAATTGTATTTTAGCAGCAATTTTCGACCATTACGGGCACCAATTTTGATTGAGGCTTCCTTAACGACATAATATGGGAAGAAACATTTCTGCTATAACCATAACCAAAACATTTTCCAATGATTAATCGGAATTTCTTATATAAATGCTGTTTCAATATCGGGGCTCTCATGATCTGCTCGGCCATGCTCCCTTTTAGTAGAGTAATATGGATGGAGAATATAAAAATTAAATATCATACTTTTTATCTTCATCTTTTTCATTGGACAGCATCAAGTGCACTCATCGAATCAACAATGGATAATTTTATTCGTACCCATGAAGCTCTTCAGGTAGTCTGTGCAGCCGTTGTGCCACCTATGAAGATGACCATGGCAAAATGGCATACACAACAGCAAGCATCGCTGGGGAAATGTAACACACCTGCTACTTGTAAATCCACCGGGAAAGCTCAGACTAAATCCAATTGTGCCACTTGTGTTCAATGGAGGCAGCTTACTATCCCCAGTCTAATGTCAATTCCATTCCATGGGCAAATATTAATCCAACAATTCTAGGTCAACATTTCATTGAGGTAGCTAAAGGATATACCCTAAAACTTCAACAAGGCACCATCTATAATGATCTTAGTGATTTTGATGTTGCAAGTTTGTTAAAGATCATGCTACATTTTGAACCATTACACCATGGGGACCCAGCATTTCCTGGAATAGTCGAAAAAGTAAGAAATACTTCATAAATTTCTTATTCATTCGAGCTGAGCATCTAACGTTCAAACGGTCGTGCGTAATAGGGGTGAGCTGGGTGTACAACGAATTTGTATATTTTTGTATAAATATCTTATAACAGTCAACCAGCGGGTCATTGAAAAGTACGTTATTTTCTTTTCTAGGCAAACCAAAGTGATATTACACTCTGTCTGATTTTTACCGGTGATGAAAAATTGAAAATTGTTTTGAAATTCACAATTAATGCCACAATTTGATAATTAGGCTTCCAAATTCATCATATATGACCAGATAGTACCTCAATTTTCCTTAAACATAGATATTTTCATCGTTCAAATCCGAGAATGATGATAAAAATGTGGAATTTTAAACTACAATTTTATAGAAAATCATTTCTCAAAATTATCTTTGAAAAATTGCGTATTCTCACTTCAAATAACCAGGACACTCGTCATAATTTGGTAACACACAAAATAAAGGCTCGTTTTTCATGTCATTTGATTATTTTCTGAGAAAATTACTTTAAACGGTCAAATCCACGAAAATAAGGTGGGTTTGTCAATTTGTTAGAGGCAAAATGTCGAAGTTTAAAATCTTCTGTTGAGAAGGCTTCGTTAGCGATCAATAACTCTTTTGTCTACCCAATGTGATTAGCCAGTCAAGTGTGCAGCAAATTGCGCGGTGATAAATGTGGTTCAATTGAATATTCCTGGCACATGGTCTGTATACATAAATCTGCACGTGGTTGCATCTTGCCCTGTTTGAATTTCCGAACTTGCAACAGAAAACCCTACATTTCAGGTATAAAATTGACGGTGTTAAACAAGCAGGATACTTCTCATTTTCAGTGAAATGAATAATAAATATCTTGTTTGCACATTTATGTTAGTTAGAAATGGTAACATTACCGGAAACGGTCAAGTCCACGATTTTTGTTTTACATCCCAGGAAAAAGGAAAATTCACAAACAATGTTCAAACACTAATTTCAACCAATTTAATAAAATGCTATAATAATTATTTATTACAATGATTTTAAGAAAAGACAAAATCAACATATCCCGCTTACAGCAATAAAATCAAGCGTATAGATTTCCAGAAAAAGCTATCCAAATTGCGCACTATCATTCGGAAAAAATCGGAAATCTTCGGAACATGTTAGGAAAAGTTCCATTTCACAGAAAGAAATCGTGACCTTGCTTTTGTGCACAGACTGACTGCTGGTTGACTAATAACAACTTGAAGTTTATTGGGGGAAAGCATTACAACGTAACAGTGTCATCCAAAACAGGTCATTTTTGCACAATTAGTTGATTTTCCACAATTAAGTTGCACAAACAGCTTATACGCGGTTATCATGTGTTACAAAGCAACACGAATAAACTAAGTTGTTAACCATGTTAACTGCTCTTTTAAAGCATCTTGTTACCATGGTTACTGTCTTCTCTTCAAGGTCAATACAATCCGCAATGATCTTTCTCACTTGAAACTCAAGAATACCATGGTGATAGATGACGTACAGACAAGAACCTACTTTGATGAAATCCTAGATCTTATGACTGCTCTCCATCCCAATTATCTTACTCAAGATGAAGTTTACATTCTGGTCAAGGACGTTAAGCAGGTATGTTGTTTTCATCTAAAATGTGCTGAATATTAAGTAATTCAAGCTTTAAGGCTACAGTCCCTAAAAACGTCTCGCTCGGCTGAATGTCATGTTTACTGCAAGTTTTTACTAAAAATTAAATATCATACTTTTTATCTTCATCTTTTTCATTGGACAGCATCAAGTGCACTCATCGAATCAACAATGGATAATTTTATTCGTACCCATGAAGCTCTTCAGGTAGTCTGTGCAGCCGTTGTGCCACCTATGAAGATGACCATGGCAAAATGGCATACACAACAGCAAGCATCGCTGGGGAAATGTAACACACCTGCTACTTGTAAATCCACCGGGAAAGCTCAGACTAAATCCAATTGTGCCACTTGTGTTCAATGGAGGCAGCTTACTATCCCCAGTCTAATGTCAATTCCATTCCATGGGCAAATATTAATCCAACAATTCTAGGTCAACATTTCATTGAGGTAGCTAAAGGATATACCCTAAAACTTCAACAAGGCACCATCTATAATGATCTTAGTGATTTTGATGTTGCAAGTTTGTTAAAGATCATGCTACATTTTGAACCATTACACCATGGGGACCCAGCATTTCCTGGAATAGTCGAAAAAGTAAGAAATACTTCATAAATTTCTTATTCATTCGAGCTGAGCATCTAACGTTCAAACGGTCGTGCGTAATAGGGGTGAGCTGGGTGTACAACGAATTTGTATATTTTTGTATAAATATCTTATAACAGTCAACCAGCGGGTCATTGAAAAGTACGTTATTTTCTTTTCTAGGCAAACCAAAGTGATATTACACTCTGTCTGATTTTTACCGGTGATGAAAAATTGAAAATTGTTTTGAAATTCACAATTAATGCCACAATTTGATAATTAGGCTTCCAAATTCATCATATATGACCAGATAGTACCTCAATTTTCCTTAAACATAGATATTTTCATCGTTCAAATCCGAGAATGATGATAAAAATGTGGAATTTTAAACTACAATTTTATAGAAAATCATTTCTCAAAATTATCTTTGAAAAATTGCGTATTCTCACTTCAAATAACCAGGACACTCGTCATAATTTGGTAACACACAAAATAAAGGCTCGTTTTTCATGTCATTTGATTATTTTCTGAGAAAATTACTTTAAACGGTCAAATCCACGAAAATAAGGTGGGTTTGTCAATTTGTTAGAGGCAAAATGTCGAAGTTTAAAATCTTCTGTTGAGAAGGCTTCGTTAGCGATCAATAACTCTTTTGTCTACCCAATGTGATTAGCCAGTCAAGTGTGCAGCAAATTGCGCGGTGATAAATGTGGTTCAATTGAATATTCCTGGCACATGGTCTGTATACATAAATCTGCACGTGGTTGCATCTTGCCCTGTTTGAATTTCCGAACTTGCAACAGAAAACCCTACATTTCAGGTATAAAATTGACGGTGTTAAACAAGCAGGATACTTCTCATTTTCAGTGAAATGAATAATAAATATCTTGTTTGCACATTTATGTTAGTTAGAAATGGTAACATTACCGGAAACGGTCAAGTCCACGATTTTTGTTTTACATCCCAGGAAAAAGGAAAATTCACAAACAATGTTCAAACACTAATTTCAACCAATTTAATAAAATGCTATAATAATTATTTATTACAATGATTTTAAGAAAAGACAAAATCAACATATCCCGCTTACAGCAATAAAATCAAGCGTATAGATTTCCAGAAAAAGCTATCCAAATTGCGCACTATCATTCGGAAAAAATCGGAAATCTTCGGAACATGTTAGGAAAAGTTCCATTTCACAGAAAGAAATCGTGACCTTGCTTTTGTGCACAGACTGACTGCTGGTTGACTAATAACAACTTGAAGTTTATTGGGGGAAAGCATTACAACGTAACAGTGTCATCCAAAACAGGTCATTTTTGCACAATTAGTTGATTTTCCACAATTAAGTTGCACAAACAGCTTATACGCGGTTATCATGTGTTACAAAGCAACACGAATAAACTAAGTTGTTAACCATGTTAACTGCTCTTTTAAAGCATCTTGTTACCATGGTTACTGTCTTCTCTTCAAGGTCAATACAATCCGCAATGATCTTTCTCACTTGAAACTCAAGAATACCATGGTGATAGATGACGTACAGACAAGAACCTACTTTGATGAAATCCTAGATCTTATGACTGCTCTCCATCCCAATTATCTTACTCAAGATGAAGTTTACATTCTGGTCAAGGACGTTAAGCAGGTATGTTGTTTTCATCTAAAATGTGCTGAATATTAAGTAATTCAAGCTTTAAGGCTACAGTCCCTAAAAACGTCTCGCTCGGCTGAATGTCATGTTTACTGCAAGTTTTTACCTACTTACATTCATCAGAATATCACCATTTTTGGCAGAACAAATAGTCTTCGAAAGCAACTCCTCGAGCAAATTAAACCGGATAAACATACCGCCGACAAGCATAATCTCGCAATCAACATTCTTACTTCGCAGACCTATCGACAATATCAGGAACTTAAAAACTACACGATCCACAGACCCCAAAATTAATTCAGTAACCTTATAATAAAAGTAATCCAGATAATTAATCACTAAAAATAAAAACCCAGGGGTCAAGCTTTATGCAATGACCCAGCTCCAGTTGGAGCGAACCTATCCAAGTCCAAGTCCAAGTATTTGTTGTCACTTCTCGATCAGGTATCAATCTGTTCGGTTTGAGACTTAATAGGCAAGGGGCAGCCTATCATGTGTACACACATTAGAGGTATAGGGGCAACCTACTATTGTGCAAATAACTGTTGGCAAGAGGCAGCCTTCAGAAAGACTCTTTTTAGAGCCACGAATATATCATAAGAACAACACATTAGGGGTTAGGGGCAACCTACTTTTGTGTGAATCTGTTGGCAAGGGGCAGCCTTCAAAAAAGAGA
The DNA here is from genome assembly GCA_000969725.1 of Ophiothrix spiculata. Lineage (NCBI taxonomy): Eukaryota > Metazoa > Echinodermata > Ophiuroidea > Amphilepidida > Ophiotrichidae > Ophiothrix > Ophiothrix spiculata. The sequence continues at coordinate 11,493 of JXSR01S018452.1, forward strand.
GTTTTTGTGCTTTGCTTGACTAGAAAAGCACGTTTACTTTTCAAATTTAAATGTGCAGTGTAAAAAATAAATTAGTTTAATTAAGTTTTTTGTTTTTGGTAAAGTATTTATGTTTTCGTATATCTTCAGATTCACACGTGTCCAGTTAGCGTTCGAATGAAAGAAAACGCGCTTCGGCCAGTTAATCTAATGATTGAAGAAATTCAGCGACAATTCGACGCTCTTGAATCAGAAAGTAAGTGTAAATTCACAATGGATAATGTAAATCTGTATAATCCTTTGATAAAAATATGCTCAACTTAAAGCAACTCTAGCTATAGAGTCATAATAATCTACATGAGAGCGAGCGCACGTCCAAATCAATGTAAATCACCGTAAGCTGCTCTGCATATAGACGTTGGCTACACTGGGATCAGATCCAGATGTACTGTACAAAAATCGTATGTGTAGATTCCATCAAAGCGGTCTACGGAGATCCGCATCTCATAACTGGATCTTAAGCTAGGATTCCTTTTATCCGTTTGCGATGCGGGTGCGGTGCGTTTTGCACTGTAAGGGTACTGGTAATGGTATAATTTATAGTACACGATTGAATGGAGATGAATGGTATCAGGTTGCAAGCTGAGATTCAATTTTGTTCGTCCGGTTTTAATGCGGTTTCATTTCAGCATCTTCTCTTATTGACCCGGCTTATTGAAAAGTTTCCGCATGACCAAAACACATTCAAACCGGATGAATCGCTCCAGGGACCGATTCAAATAAACGCATGGGTTTCCGGATAGCCGTACCGCAATCGGACCGGATAAAAGGAATCACTCTCGTTGAAAACCATTATATCGATTCAAAACACACCGCATGCGAAACGCATGCAGAATTGCATTGAAAACGGACGGTCAAAATTGAATCTCAGCTTCAACTTATTCCTATTCAATCATATGCTTTAAATTATACTACTACTAGTACCCTTACAGTGCAAAACGCACCGCATCCGCATCGCAAACGGATAAAAGGAATCCTAGCTTTACAGATAGGCATTATGCGCTTTGTGTAGATAACCCCATTATCAAGTACTCGGCATTCCACACACGAACATGACGAATCCTTTAGAAATCATGGTAAACTATACTCTATAAACCTTAAAGTTAAAGTATGCAACAAGCAATTAGACTCTGCTACGAGATCCATAACATAAACCTTGTATCCTACAACACTGTGAACTGGTGGTTTTGTATTGTGTATGACACTAGTCATGATTGATTAGGATTGACTAAGACCAAATCACTGCGTATTAATATTTTTGTACATAAATCGTTCATGATTTTGGTACTATTTTTGACTAATTTCGTTGCTTCCACATGGACAAACATTGAAAAAAAAAAAGTTCATTTAAACATTTAGCAAGATTGCGTATGTCGTTTTGATTTTAATAATACGGACTAATTTATTTCCTCGTATTGTTATATTGGTTTTTGTGTGTGAATCGGGTACTTGTTGCATACTTCAAGATTAATATATAGAGTATATTAAGTATTATCCCTGTTCTTGTGTTCTGCTTGATTCCAGGATGGTCGCAATGGCAGGAAAGGTGGTGGTTTCTTCTCGGTGCACTTGTTATGGTTATTGCGTTACTTTCAACGTTCCTCGGAAGTTCTTTGGGTAAGCATGTGCTTTTTGAATTTTAGAAAATGAACACCCTCTCTCTAAAACCCGTGGGAAGTCCCATTCTGGAGGTGAAGCGTATACGGCTCAAAAAAAAACATTTTTTCAGCGTCGTCGCTGTCACTCAAAGACCCTATTTTTTTACAATTGCATGTGCTCTCATTCAAAGACCCCGTGATTTTTTTATATTTTTCTCTCACCAAACGCGACATTTTGCTCTACAAATGCCAAATTTCACTCACCGAATGCTACAAATCCTAATTTTGTTACCCCTGAGCCTTCAAAAACTTTGTGTTTTCCTCTCAAGAATGCCAAAAATCATGCTCTCACCCAATGACCCCTCGTTTTGTGTGCCTGTTCTCTCGCCGAATACCCAGCCTGTCGGAG
>JXSR01S018453.1:18966-33299 GCA_000969725.1 Ophiothrix spiculata
TCCAGACAAGCGATTTATGCTTGGGCTTTGAGTTATGATTTTGTCATGTATCCCCTACGAGGACATAAAAGAGGCCTCGGTTTGATATGAGAATACTAACGTTAGAGAATAAAACAAAATTGAAAAAATCTGTCAATTTTTGTAGGGTTTATGGTCTATTGGCTACCATATACTACCAGCTGTATGTTTTGCTTATAATTTTGTTTTATACTGCCACCATTTTATATCCAGGGCCCTTGTTTTGACCTTTCAAGGGTGAGGTTGAACCAAATGTTGTTTGCTTGGAAACTTGTTTGGTGTACAAATTGTATGCTGGTATTAACTTGTCACAAAGAAATTTGCCTTCCAAAATTAAAGTGCTATGATCTACCATTATAAATATTTGTCACCAGGATGGGGAGGAACAATGTGGATAAAGAATCTTGTCCAAGTATGGTATCACCAATCAAGAATATGAAAGAAATTTGGAGAAAAAACTTGCATTACCCCATGTACACACCCTTTGAAAATATGCTGACAAGGTTTCCGAATTTGACAGGTTTTAAGTAGCAGACGACGCTTTGCACATGTACAAACATACATTATATTGTACATAAAATCAATTTTAAACTATCCAATATCATTTTTAGCAATTAATCATATATGTAGAATTATTGAATGACAAATCATTTAGCATGTTTAAAGGCATAATTGTAATTTTGTGGGCAAGGGTAACTTCATTTTTTGCTTATAATGAATACAGCATACAGGCGTGAAAAGGCTTGAATAGGTATTTCCATAAAATAATGCACCTATCACTTGTAATTCCAGCCCCCGGGCACTAGCGGGGAACTCGTCATGCTCGTGCGGGGAAGTTGTGCATGCTGATGTCCCCGCCAGGCGGGGAACGCGTGCAGGGATGCGGCAGTGGCTCGATGGTGACCATTTAAGTGGGGAATTTGACCGGGACGTAAATCTATGAAATTTGAGCCCTTTCCCTGTGGTATGGGGCCGGGACTTCATCGGTGACTCAGATTTGAGGATGCCCCGCCCTACGGGGGAAGTCGGCAGAGTGTTAGGCGGGGACTAAGGTTGGGCACGTTACACGCATGATGCGTTACACGCACGCATGACACGTTACACGTAACAAATAAGTGGTAAACGTGTACACGGATGAAACAAAATCTTTTCAAAGGCACGCACAATTATTACGAACAATGTCATATTATCGCTAAAATCTTATATTTAGAGCTTCTCAGTGACTCAGCTTCTTTAGTGTTGGGCGATATAACTAAAAATGTTGCTCCGATAAATGGAAAATATCGTTATTATAATATAGTGTTTCCCCGTGCGGCGAACCTAAAAATGGGCGGGATTTTACGCATACCGCCCAGCACTGAATGTGATTGATATCACGTGCTTTGACAGTGACATACGGGGAATTGTGGGTAACTGATATCGGAATAATAATATGGCGACATGTGCACGAAAAAAGTTGTCTGCTAAGGGGTAGATACCGGCCGAAATGTGCGTCAATCTAAGGTATCAAAGGATTAAAAACATAAATCTGTGAATATTTTACTCAATTACTTCATATCTAATGTCCGGGGGGATATTACTGGGCGTGTAAACTCACAAACTTGGTAAGCTCCCGGGACGGCGTGGTTAAGCTTCAACTGTTGGCAATGCTGTACGCAATCTGCAATTGACCTTTGGTTTTGAGTCTATCTCATACGTGTACACGAAACACGCTCGCATTCATTAATACGTTATAGAGAAAATACACGGAATAACCCATGCTTAGCGGGGACTCGTCAAATTGTGATGAACGAGCGCCCGGGTACCTGGGGGCCGGATTTACAAGTGATAGGTGCATAACAATTATGGCAAGGGTAAATGTATTGTAAGGGAAGTAATAAAGTGCATACAGTCAACCAGCAGGTCAGTCTGTGCACAAAAGCAAGGTCATAATTTCTTTCTGTGAAATGGAACTTTTGCTGACATGTTCCGAAGATTTCCGATTTTTTTCCGAATGATAGTGCCCAATTTGGATAGCTTTTTCTGGAAATCTATACGCTTGATTTTATTGCTGTAAGCGGAATATGTTGATTTTGTCTTTTTTTAAAATCATTGTAATAAATAATTATTATAGCATTTTATTAAAATGGTAGAAATTAGTGTTTGAACATTGTATGTGAATTTTCCTTTTTCCTGGGATGTAAAACAAAAATCGTGGACATGACCGTTTCCGGTAATGTTTCCATTTCTAACTAACATAAATGTGCAAACAAGATATTTATTATTCATTTCACTGAAAATGAGAAGTATCCTGCTTGTTTAACACCGTCAAATTTATACCTGAAATGTAGGGTTTTCTGTTACAAGTTCGGAAATTCAAACAGGGCAAGATGCAACCACGTGCAGATTTATGTATACAGACCATGTGCCAGGAATATTCAATTGAACCACGTTTATCACCGCGCAATTTGCTGCACACTTGACTGGCTAATCACATTGGGTAGACAAAAGAGTTATTGATCGCTAACGAAGCCTTCTCCACAGAAGATTTTAAACTTCGACATTTTGCCTCTAAAAAATTGACAAACCACCTTATTTTCGTGGATTTGACCGTTTCAAGTAATTTTCTCAGAAAATAATCAAATGACATGAAAAACGAGCCTTTATTTTGTGTGTTACCAAATTATGACGAGTATCCTGGTTATTTGAAGTGAGAATACGCAATTTTTCAAAGTTAATTTTGAGAAATAATTTTCTATAAAATTGTAGTTTAAAATTCCACATTTTTATCATCATTCTGGATTTGAACGATGAAAATATCTATGTTTAAGGAAAATTGAGGTACTATCTGGTCATATATGATGAATTTGGAAGCCTAATTATCAAATTGTGGCATTAATTGTGAATTTCAAAACAATTTTCAATTTTTCATCACCGGTAAAAATCAGACAGAGTGTAATATCACTTTGGTTTGCCTAGAAAAGAAAATAACGTGCTTTTCAATGACCCGCTGGTTGACTGCATAGAAAATAATATCTGACCAGCAATAGCTTGTACATTTCAAATATATACATATTGTTCTGTGTTTTGCAGCATACCTTGATATTCTAGACCATTAGGCCTAATGATTTAGATCATGGTGAATAATCAAAAATGAGACATAAGTTTCCCCCAATCATGGTGAATAGACAAAAATGTGACAAAAGTTTTCCCCAATCATGGTGAATAGTCAAAAATGAGACAAAAGTTTTCGCCAACTTTAGGCCAAGTGTTTCTAATACATTAGATAAGTTCTTTTTATGCTACATATATATGGTAACTTCAGGAGTTCTTTTCGGATCTGTTCATATGCTGAAGATCATGAAATTATTCAAGTCGTTTCCTGAATACTTCACCAACAGGACCCCTTTCCCCTCGGCCTTTATGTGCATGTGTATTGATTGCGAATTTTCTGGGCATTGCTTTTGTCTACCATCGTTGTCTATACGTACGGGGAAGATACCGCTGACTAATTCATCTATTTTCTGCACAGAATCCCCAAATTTCGTGCGTGTGGATTTATCCAGGACTGACCTGGAAGTTTGAAAATTCCCAAAGGGGTTGTTTGATGGCCGAAAATTTGGACTTCTCGCGTGGGATCCTGATTCATTACGGATTTTGGGCCGAATTTCTACTCCAGATAGTAAAGAAAGATCACAGGCTTTGGATCAGCTGGCTGACTGGCTAAACGGCTTGCTGGGATACCCATCAGAACCTGGAGGAGATCCCCCAGCTGAAGCTGAGAAATGCATCGGAGCAGCTTGTAAGATAGACCAGGCTCAAACAAATCATATTATTCCTGTGAAACATCTTGCAAGTATTTTGCGATTGTCAATACAATGTCCATTTAATGACGTTAAGGAAAGATGTAGACTTTTTCTTGGTGATTTCAGGGTGAGTATATTTTGTTACAAATAAATGGGGAAATATAGGCCTATGATAGTTTCAAAGGCAACTTTGTCTTAATGAGACCGAGAGTAGTTCAATGTCTTGGACAGCAAAGTTGAAGTCATCATGGGATAACAGGCTTTCATTTTTGAGCAGGTAATTTGTGAATTTAAACCTGCCGAATTTGGCAACCATGCACTTAAATTGTATTTTCATATATTTTTTCTGCATGATCATGATGATACCTGAACTAGTCACCAGTGAATGAAGTGGCTATTTGCACTACTACGTAATTGTGAATAGTTGTGCAAGACCAATTCTTGTTTAACAGTATCTTTAATTTCAGATATAATCGTAAAGCAGCGTTCAACATAAAACAAAAGACTTGTTTGTTGCCCCAGACAACCTGAAAATACCTCAGACATCCTCAATGTCGTTCAACTTGTTCGGTTGACATATCCAGCGAATATACAGACAAGTAAATGGGATTTTTATGTGCCTTTTATTACATATATATGCAAAACGCTGTTGCCAATTATCAATTATTTTGCGGACAACCTCAAACAATGGAGGTGTTAGTAGTCCTCCATGCTCAAACACAATCAAGGACAAATTAAAGGTATGATGGACAACAAAGATTTTTAGTTTATGTCGAACGCTGATATCCTAAGTAGTCTAAGGATAAATTTGGAAATCCAAGCAAGATTTCAAGATGTAAAAATCTCTTCATCAGGTGAGTGGCATTACGCCATTTAGGTAGAAATTCCCTTGCATTAAAGACAGGCCTATTAAAAGCTGAGGTTGGAATCCAAAATGTGTAAAACCCTCGAATGCAAATTGGTGCCAAAATCGAGAAATTTATTTCAAAGTTCTGTATTCAATATATAGAGGGTCAAAAAAAAAAAGCCGCTGCGCGAATACACACACACACACCGCCAAAAAAACACAAAAAGCGCGGAGAAGACACACACACCATACAAAATACAAACAAAAAAGCACTCCGGAAGCAACACGCACTCCGGTACGCACTCGACCAACCGCTTGAAGTAAGCACAATAAAAAACAAATACAAACATGTATACTAAAACAAGTGAAAAATGAGTGGTAAAACTTGTGCCAGTTCCAAAACGATTGCTTTTTTTACTTTACAGTGTGATTCAATTAGTTGTAGGCCTGCTGTACTTGTCATAGGCCTATATTTAGTGGAGAAGCACTTAGCAGAGTACAGTTCGTTGATTCATTCGGACAATAAATTGTTTCCAACAAGAAGTTGATATTAAGGCACATGCCCTCATTTACAAAATTTGCAAATTATACAAACATCTATCTCCATGGCACAAACAGGGCTATTCCCCTCAAGATTTTTGAAAAGTTTATGAAAAATTTTATTTGCAAAAACTTTTTTCTGGTATTGTTAATTATTTAAATTTTAGATACTCATTAACTGATCTTCAAAGTTATGAAATTAAATACCAGAATTCCTGACACTGATAATCGCAAATTAAGCGATTAATAGCCCTGGTTTTGAATTTGCAGGAACTTCAGGAAATTATGTAGGAAATTGATTTTGATTTCCAGTTTCTTTTCTTACGAAGTAATGGCTAAGAATTCCTCAGTTTAGTATTACCAAGTTGAGTTGGGAGTGGGCCAGTGTTCGATTTATAAATTTAATATTCATGTGCACAATTGAAATTTTGTCTCAAAATGGCATACATAATTTAATTTAACATGCGCTAACTGTAGCAAAAAAAGTAAATTAACAGAGCAAGTTTTTATTTAAACCCCTCTAAATTAAACATTTGGAGTGGCCTCTGGGCTGCATGGTGTTTTACCGTCCTTTTTTTTTTTTGGCTTATCCAGACAAGCGATTTATGCTTGGGCTTTGAGTTATGATTTTGTCATGTATCCCCTACGAGGACATAAAAGAGGCCTCGGTTTGATATGAGAATATTTTCTAACGTTAGAGAATAAAACAAAATTGAAAAAATCTGTCAATTTTTGAAGGGTTTATGGTCTATTGGCTACCACATACTACCAGCTGTATGTTTTGCTTATAATTTTGTTTTATACTGCCACCATTTAATATCCAGGGCACTTGTTTTGACCTTTCAAGGGTGAGGTTGAACCAAACGTTGTTTGCTTGGAAACTTGTCTGGTGTACAAATTGTATGATGATATTAACTTGTCACAAAGAAATTTGCCTTCCAAAATTAAAGTGCTATCTACCATAAATATTTGTCACCAGGATGGGGAGGAACAATGTGGATAAAGAATCTTGTCCAAGGACTCAACACCGCAGTGACCAGACTGGTGGCTTGAACCCACAACCTCCAAATTACAAATCCAGTGCCTACCACTGTCAGCATGATCAGAGTCAACTGAATTTCGCACTGTTTCATTTATATGGTACATTGCAAATTATGGTATGGATACACTCCAAGCTTCAAAGTAACCTGACTAGCCAACAAAATAGCCCTTCTTGTGACTAAATATTTAAAATCATCAAGATGAAAAAATGCACTATTGACAGGCCTTGTAATTTGAGGTGTTCTAGTGCGATAACACACATCACACACCTAAAATGATTTTGAGGAGTGCGATTTTCAGGCCGAAATCTGGTAAAATTATACAGAATAAGATACGAAATGCACACCTAAAGCACACGGTCTGAATATACTGAGAAGTGCTATAATTTGTAGCACACTAGGTCTGGTATTTTCAAAATTCAAGGCCTGTAATGCAGATTTATCAGATTTGGCTCTGTATTATCTGCCAGCCCTAAAAAGTATTTTAACCTATTACCAAGATCATCATAATCACCATCAGGATGGTTTTGCTCTATTTCTAGAGTAATCTGTTGGAAATTAAAAAGAAAAAATGCAACATGTCCCTGCTTGTTATTTAAAAAAAAATAGTTTACAGTACCTCAGTCATACTGCTCTTTAATGCCACCACCTCCTTGCACAACATTGAACGTACGATGGCTAGTACTGTGCACATGCGAAACATTTTCATGTCTACGATTAATGGAAGTTGGCTGTAGGCTTCCTTAAATTCAGACACAACGCAGGTGAAAGCAACATTGATATGAGCATAATAATATCTTTTGTAAAAGGGCCAGGACTTTTTTAACAAGCTAGAGACGATATCTTACAAGGGTATCCCATCATGCATTGCTTCCTATGAGATTATTTTAATGATAAATGACCTGAATCAAACTTGCACATTTTGCTTTTTTTTGTATGTTTAACAGTAACAACACGCATCATTTCTTGCACAAAAATTTACATATAAAGGGAGCAATGCATGTTGGGAACCACAACCATATCTTCCCTTAACTTTGATCAACACCAAATAGGTGGGCGTCTCCACATTGTGAATTGATACAGATAAACGTGTGCGTAATTTAACACCGCACAACTGCAGGAGACGCAGCGCGCATTGTACATGTAACTCGGGTATCAGTATCTACATGTACAGCGAGCGTGTACATGTAAGTGGGATCGGATTAAAATAAATATATACTTGAGGATGAAGAAGAGCCTCACAATTCCCGCCTATTAATAGTGTTGATCAAAGTATAGTAGAGTAAAAAGGTATTCTGCATAGCGCTCCTAGAGTGAAGGTCTCAATATCTCAGTTCTATAATTTATATCATGACAAACGTGATCCATAAATTGATTTTAGCCGTGATCTTTTTATTTTTTCTGCTCGTCTAGGGCCTTCTTTAATTGCATAATCATGCATACATTCTACGAGTTTCATATTTTTGTAAGTTACTCTGTAGCAGTTAAGTTTTAAACAATGATCATAAAAAATGTATAGAATGATGAAATGGTGGTCATCACATTTATAATATTTCAGGTTAATTTGTAGGCCTAAATTTTGAGTTTATTAATTGTTGCAGAATTTGCGGTTATTTTTAGACACATTAGACTGTTTACAACACAAAGTACAAGAAAAGTGCATGCTTATATTATTTGGGTTATCGTTGTGAAGTTAAATATGTCAACTATCGACACAGAATGATGCAATAGCATGCAGGCCTATGATAATGTGTTTCCTGTTTTTGAAGAATCAAGCATTGGAAATTGTTTGGCAGTGTTTAATGTATTGGTCTTACCACGTTTCTATCATCAAAAGAAGACACACAAATTCAGAACCTTGTTTTAAATGCAAAATTGTAACTGAGCATCTTTAGTCCTGATTTAAGGCTGTTTGATAGTCTTTATATCTTGTCAAATGCTGTCCAAGTCTTGATAAAATACCAGTATGTCCTGAAACCCCAAGGAATTTTTATAGGGGAACCAGTTTTCTCGGCCATCTTGTGTCTCTCATGGAGCAGAGTTATTGTACCTTCGGATATATTAGTTTGGCCCGATATCCAGGCAGATCGCGTAAATCTTCACTTGACGCATACCGTATTGTTCCTAATAATCGCCCACTTGGCGGCAACATTTCATGAGGGGTGGGCGATTATTAGAGACCAATTTTCAACATCAAAATTTGCAAAAAATCGCTAAGTAAGTTTAACAATTACGGCAACTTATGGCCCCGATAACCAGGAAGTACTGACAATTTTTCATCATTTCCGGGATCGCGACCTCATTGGTACCGTTTCCTGTTACTAGCGATTGCTGGTTAAAGCTTAATTAATGATACACGAAAATGCTACAAAATTGAATGTTTTTAACACTTCTCTTTGAAATTTTTTTTTGGGTGGGCGTTTATTAGAGAATGAGCGATGAATAGAAACAATAGGGTATACAGTGTGTGCATTTTGTTTCACGCGCAAACCGTGTCTGCGTTTCAAGTAGCGTGTATTGCGACTTGCTCTGATCAAAGTACGCCAATTTTTCCGCTAATCATTTGCGAAGACTCTCGAAGTGTGGCACGCGGAGCCGTAAAATGCTGGAGGTCAATAACTCAACCTCCATAAGCGACAATCCACGATGGCTGCCGTCTCATAGGATTTACACGGCGGTGAAATCAAAATGGCGGTGAGTATAGGTTCCCCTATAAAAATTCCTTACTGAAACCATGGGCGTCGCTATAGGTGCGGCCGGGGCGGTTTTGCTAAAAGTAAAAAAGAGAGGGGAAAAATGATCAAAACAAGATTAAAATTGAAAATACTTAACAAAGACTTGTGAAATTCAAACAAAAATGTTAGGATTTAACGTTTTGATGGGTAAAAAATGCTACTTTTGAAGCATCAGGTAGTAAAATCTATACACCAAATCGTGTGAATAGTCTTTTGAAAGTTCAAAATTTTCTACCTTTAACGAAAGACCACATCCCCCTCAGACACCCCCTTTGCATGTGTAGAAGAAGGTATATAGTAATTTTTATATTTTCGTTGTCGGCAAAAAGTTTGGACTTGTCGGCTAAAATAGCTATTAGCTACCCCTCCCCCAGTGACAAAGGTCTAGGAAATCCCTGACACCCCCCCCTTCAGACACCCCTTTCCGCGAATATTCCAACACTAACTTGGCCGCCCCACTTTCAAATACGTAGCGACGCCCCTGACTGAAACCACACTTATCCCCTATGCAGAAGGTTGGTCAGCGGAGGGGTTCACAGGATCTGGGTAAGATCTAGCAGTCAACATGAAAAACAAAAGCAGTGTTTGTATGCATGGCCTCAAATTTTGATTACAATTTATAGTCCATTCTTTTTCTTTTAAGCACAATTCCTTTGGTTGGCAAACTTTTTGTATTGGGAAGTAGGGTTCGGCCCTCATTTAGAATACATGTATCCGCCCAGTATTGTCTGCCAATTCTTGTTCTTTGCTCTGGTTTGTAGTGGTGCTATGTCTCTGATACAGTGATAGGAACAATATTTGTGCACTCAAGTTTATTTGAACCAAATAGTATTTCAATACCTTTTTATTTTTTTAATTTGACAAATGGCTATATTACATCTCAATTGAAATCGATCTAGTCAATAGATATTTAAATTGTGAGTTACACAACGCACAATTTATTATTATATTAATTTTCAATTGCCAAGGTCACAAAACGCCTTTTCAAATGAGGACAGTACTAGAACTTGTTCATTAGTATAACAATTTTCTTTTAACTTGCATTGGTAAAAGACAAATAATCATTCAAGTTCAATTTATATCCCAGATTGAATTATTAACTTAGCTAGAAATCTTCCATAAGACATTTGTCATGGATATATATAGATCTGTGAATAGAAACTTTAAAATGGAAAGGTTTTTTTTTTTTGGCAAAATAAAAACTAATCAAGTTGAATTCAAAGACTTCTTCTCATCTCATCTCCTACCTCAAGTCACATACTTATTGAACACCCCTAACCAAAATAACTGTCATGTGTGTGCACAGAAAACAGAACATAACAGGTAGAACGTGCTGTAATACGGGTAGAGTGGGCTGTAAGCGGGGATGGCTAAACGGCGAGTTGTGGAAGGGCGAGTTGTAGTTTGGCGAGTTGTGAGGTGAGTTGTATGGCGAGTTATGTGGCGAGTTGTTACAACAAGAGATGGCGAGTTACAATAAGATATGGAGAGTTACAATAAGCGATGGCGTGTTACAACTATAGATGGTGAGTTACAACAACAGGTGGTGAGTTACAATAAGAGATTGCCACTTATTTTTTTTATTCATTGTTATATCTGTATTAGCATATAACAAATGTATTCAAGTTGCAAATTTATAAAAATATGAGCCAAATTGTTAGAAAATTCCAATTGGAAATGATCTTTTGAATTTTGGCAGGAAACAATGGCCCAAACACGCTAATATTATTGACCACCATTTTGATACAGTTTTTCCAACTCTCAAAAATGTTGTGTTTTAAATCCTTTGAAGTATTTTATCTATGACTTAAGTTTCAAATTAAAATTCCTTCGCAGAAAACGCTTTTTGATATTTGAACGATATAGAACCCCTAGACTCAGTTCATCAGTCTTACCAAAACTGCACACACGCTTCACTGTGAGGGAGACCCCATTTGGCGACTGGTGGATCCAGTCTATAGAACCCCCCCTCCCTTGACCACTAACTGGCATGTGGAAGACCATGAAAAATTTTGTACAATTATGAATAAATGAGTTAAGCATAATTAATTTTACTTCTTCCTTATCAATGGGTATGCAAAGTCAAAAAAAAAATACGAAAACACTTTCCAAAAAGCCAACAAGGTTATGACAAAGTATATGGTGTGTGCGGATCTACAGGGTTAGTTTTTCACAAGAAAGCATTACAAATAGGACCCATTGTGGCCCACAAAATACTGTAAAACAAGAAATATTTGGGGAAAGAAAATTTTAATTTCACTAATTGCATCAGCATGCCATTGAAATCATTGTACATTATTAATATTAGCGGCAAATTAATTTTGTGCGATTTTGGGGTATTAGGGAAATTAAATTGCTAGCAAATATTTCTTGATTTACAGTACCTAAACATTGGTTATATTTTGAAAATTGTACACAATCAAGGTACAATTTGTCAAAATCTCCAAAATGTAAGCCAAAATAACAGGAACAATGGAAATAGTAATTTTGAGTATGAGATTTATGTTAGAAAATGCCCTTATATCATATCTCTGGAATCGTTCAACAAATCGTGATGGTACATCAGTGTTTTGCAAAAAACAATCCTTCACAGAAAAAAATAAAACAAGATATGAAAGAGCAGATGTAACAATGAATAAACAAATAAAGAGTAAACTCTTATTGTAACTTGCCACCTGTTTTTGTAACTCACCATCTCTTGTAACTCACCATCACTAATTGTAACTCGCCATCTCTTGTTGTAACTCGCCATCTCTTGTCGTAACAACTCGCTACACAACTCGCTTCATAACTCGCAACACAACTCGCCAAACTACAACTCGCCCTTTTCACAACTCGCTACTTAGACAACCTCGCTGTAAGCTGTGGGATCGTGCTGTACGTGACTTGTATTACTTGTAATGCTATGATCAGTTGTACAAGCTTTTTTTTAAGATACTGTGTACTATGGGTATGTGGGATGTTCTGCAGAGTGATGTGGCATTGCTCTCTGAACACCTCCACTCAATCTTCATAATCACACCTTGTGGATTTGTGTAAGCCTTCCAGTGGGGGGGGGGGGGGGGACAGGGTTGTACTTGTAAGCTTCATCATGCTGTGTGTATGTTCTACTGGTGATGACTGTGAAGTTGATCTCTGGACATCTGTATCTTCACACCTGGTGATTTTGTGTAGTGACTTCCGGGGGAAGGGGAGCAGCAGTGATTTTGTGTTGTGACTTCCGGGGAAGGGGAACAGGGAAAGTGTTATAGTTGCCAGCTTTATTTATTATTTTAGTACGGTACTATTTACTGTATGTGGAGCACTGTGGCCAAGGGGTTGGTTCAAGCCCGGCTCGGCCCTCGCAGTGTTGAATCCCTCTACCCACATTGTTGCTGCCTACCCAGATGACAGAAATGGGCTCTGGTTATGTGAAAAGTACTTGGGAGTGAAATCAGACTTGTTGGTGTGGGAAGAGTGGCACATACCCCACACATACACACAGTATGCTACTGTGATGGCATAGTGAAGTCTAGCCTAAACGCTAGAAATAAATGACGAATGATACCACATCCGGTAGCATAGCATATTTTATGACATCATAACATTTTGCAATAAGACGTTTCTTCATATACCAAAGTTGCACACTTCCTTTTCTGTTAGCTCAGTTGATAGAGCACTCGCCTTCAATTCTGCAGATCGCGGGTTCAAACCCCGACGGGGCCAACTTTTTTTCCCTTCATCTTTGATTATATTTTTTTAGAATTTAGATATATACGAAGGTCATTCAAAAAGTTCTACCTGTTGTATCATAACTTTTGTTTTATTAAAAGTAGCTAATTAAAAATTGGCACAAATATAGCTATGAATATCATCTACATATGGTGAAACAATCATAACAATATCTTTTCTAGATTTCTGTAAGTTACCTAAAAACCACAGTAAGTTTCAGGTACACCGGAAACGGTGAAATATCTAATGGCATTGCACCTTAAACTATATGTGCAACTAAGGGATGAACAACCATCTGTATTCCCAAAATTTATGAAAGTTACAGAACAAATTTGAAATGAAAGTGTTCCTAACAGTGCAACAAATCATTTGTCACTGATAAAGTAAACTTGGTACTGATAGAAATTACCCAGAATCCCAATATTTGAAAGGATGTCTTGTACCCTTTCAGGGTACGAATATCAGCATTGTGTGTTTCTCTATAGCCTGACTTTTCCATGTGCGTTTTTATGTGAAAAACAACAATTAAAGGTACTACTCCACATTTTCTGTCAACAATTGGAATTTAGTTACCCTTTTGATCAACTATGAAAATGTAATACAAAATAAAGCTTCATAATGCCACCATTTCACATCTTGTTTTATTAAGGTCAATTTCTTCGTAAACTGTGTCCTTGGTGATTTTCATAATATTGCTGCGGGGGCGAATTGTTATTGTTGTGATTGTGAATGACCATTATTTTCAGTTTTGGTCAGCTTTTTTAATCATCCCATATAATTGCATGTTCATTCTTATGATTTATAAAATTTTCACTCTATAGCAATACTATATTGCTATATTATGGCTTTTTCAATTCACTGTACTTGAGCCACTTTAAAAATGTTGCACATATTTTGACCGTTTCCGGTGTACCAAACTTTACTGTGGTTCTTAGATCACCTGCAAAACTCTAGAAAAGGTATTATTACGATTTTTTCACAATGTGTAGATGACATATGTAGTTATATTTTTGCTAATTTTCAATTTGCTACCTTTAATAGAACAGAAGTTATGATACAACAGGTAGAACTTTTTGAATGACCCTCGTATATTTTGAAAACAATAATTAAAGCATGTGTGTATATATTTTTTTCCATTCTTTTTCACACTTTTTTATTTTATTTTTTTCTTGGATAAACCAACAAATTTTGTTGTCGGCTGATTATGTTGTTTACATCCCATGATTTGCGATGCGAAGGTAATTGTATTTTTCACAAAAACTTTCTTGGGTTATTTGGAATATTTATGGCAAACAAGGTAATATAAATGAATTTTAATATTTAAAAACATTGCTAAACCTTTCTGGTTTAAGCATCTGATTATTTTTCCAAAAAATCTGTACGTTTGTTATCATTTTCTCCACCGTATATTGACTCATACCAGGGTTTTTTCTCTAAATTTTTCATGGGGGAGGGACAAAAAAATTTTCGTCAAAGAAGTCAGATGGGGGGGGGGGGGGGGGAACAAATATCGGGGACTTTGGTTTATGGGTTAATGAGTTATTGTTACTGTTTAACTACTTTTATCACTTTTTAGTGATAAAACAATATGAATTAATAACAGAGAACTGCACTGGTAACCTTAATCAACCCCATTCAGAAGTTTATAACAACTGAA
>JXSR01S018455.1:23608-34823 GCA_000969725.1 Ophiothrix spiculata
TTGGTAGATTTTCTTTGGTGCAAGGTCTTGTTCTTAGGTTTAGGTCTTGAGCAGGTTCTTGAAAGCTTCAATGTTAGTTTTGGATCCTAGTGGATACCATATGTTCTCGGTTTATTATTTTAATTATTATTTTTGTTGCAGCCTCTTAAATTTGGGTCAAGTAGGTTCTTGCTTTTGTGAAAATATCTTGTTGTGGGGTCCAAGGTTTGGGTCTTGGTAGTATAGGTTCTTACATATTTATCTTTGTTGCAAGGTATTGGGATCTTGAGTAGGTCGATGCCTTTTTTTAAATAGGCCTACATTTATTTTTGTTTTGGGGTCATTGCTTTGTAAGTTATTTTCTTGTAAGTTGTAAGTTAGTAGTTCTTTTCTTTTTTTTTTTTTTGCAAGCCTTAGTTTTGGTTCCTGATTGTAAGGCTACTTCATTATTTTCATTACGGCATCTTTGGGTCTTGATGGGTTCTCAAGGCTTTCCCCCTTTTTTTCTTTCTTTTTCGCAAGGTCTTAGTCTTGGTACTGTAGCTTTTTGGCTTTAATATAAAGGTTTGGTCTCAGTAGGACCCATAAGGTTAGGTATAAGCAGTGAATAATAAGCAGGTAAGATAAATTTGAAACGAAAAGGTTGAACAAACAACATTGGAATTTGCTGACAAAAAGGTTGAAGTAATGACATTTTGAAATAATGAATAATGAATAATGAAAAAGTTGCCTCATTATGGGCTGAAAAAAATGTGACGGCCTTATCCAAACGTCATCTCATCAGTATGTTTTCTTAGGCTACTAAACTATTTTCAACAAGTGTGCCAAAAAGTGTAGGTCTGTATGTATAGCATATAAAAATCATTTAGTGATGCTCATTCATGTACCAATGCACAATGTACCAACTAATCATCAATGTACACAACTTCTCATCTATATGAACACAGAGCTATAGAGAGGACATATTCAGTTCCCGAATAGCAGATGACGAATTTCCACCAGAAACCACACCAGTCACATTGGCAGCCAGATTAAATCGATATTTGATATTAAAGGTACGTATACCAATTTGTCACAATTTTTTTTCGCATTGGAGTACTTTGGGGACACATCACTCAGCATGGTCTTTTTCAGTTTTTTCCCAATATATTTTCCATATATTAAGCGGTAGACCAATGTAAACAGGGTCGAGATACCTGCGAGTATTTGAAAAGTACTGCGAGGTTGATTTGAAATTCCATAGAGTCCTCACAGTCACGTCGTTGTCAATATATTTTTTGCAGATATACAACTAGCTACTGCTAGTATCTAATCCCCGGGTATCTAATTTGCTGCTCCAATATCAGCTAGCATGTATTTGTAACGCTAATAAGCATGATAAGACTTGACCATATTAACGATTTCAAATCTCATATTACAAGAGCTTTTTACAATAATTGAACGCTAGGTTTTTCCTCTCAAATTCAGTTTGTATTTGAAGTTGGTGGTCTGTTGTTTTTTCACCTTCAAACACACAACGAATTGCAAAACATTGGGATGAAGCGTCAGAGTCTATAACAGTCATGTCAGAACAAAATTGAAACAATAACAGCAGCAATAAGAAAACACAACGGGTCAATATGAAATATGAGGCGAAATGTGATATAAATGAGGATTTTTTTTATAAACCAAAAAGATGTTTTCATGTCAATCCTACTTAACACAGATCCTTATGCAATATGGCGCTAGAATGCCAACCCTGGATGAAACACGGAAGCAGTTTTCAGGCAGACGTCCTGGCAGAGAAAGAGCTATATCACAACTTTGTGAAGCCCGTACCTCAGAAGCGCATCTGTTACAAACAAGTCCTGACATTCTACGAGATGTCTTTCGCCTTACGGAGCAACTCCAGGAGACTAGAGTGGAAGAACAGACTACTTTGAAGACGTTGGGTGAAGAAGATGACTATACGATACTCGAAGATAGGCTCAATAAGATTGCTGTGAAGATTCTGGATTTTTCGAATGCAGAAGAAGTTGAGTCACTTCTCAAAGGAAGTGACGCCGAGAGGTCTTTTTCCCAGGTGCC
The DNA here is from genome assembly GCA_000969725.1 of Ophiothrix spiculata. NCBI lineage: Eukaryota > Metazoa > Echinodermata > Ophiuroidea > Amphilepidida > Ophiotrichidae > Ophiothrix > Ophiothrix spiculata. Next base: position 25,655 of record JXSR01S018455.1, read on the forward strand.
CGGATGCTGTGGGAGAGGACAGTCACAGAATCTCCCTGTTCGTATATCACAAGCCCTTCTAATGAGGTACAAAGAGGTTAGTTTTGGTAACTTTTCAAGATTTATATAATTAATCTAAACATTCACAAAGTTAATGTCCTCTTCTTTGTTAAAGAATCTTTAGGAAGTACACAAATACATGAATACCAATACCAGTTTTATCACGACAATCGAGTACTTGTTATTATTATTATTATTTAGCTATGTTAACAATTGAATACGCCAGTACAAGAAAAAAACCCACTCTAATAGCTCCCTTCTGTAAATATGAATGCATACAAATCTCTGAAAATGCTTTCACATCAAAAGCATTTCCATGTCTATATCCATATCAAAGTGTCACATTTGACATTGTAGTTGACTTTTTTAGACATTGTTAGATAATTGTTATAGTATATAGTTGCAGAGGGGAGCTTATGGAGTTTTCTTGTACTAGTTTAAATATAGCGAATACACTATAACAATTATCTAATAATGTCTAAGAAAGTCAACTACAAGGTCAAATGTGACGCTATCATTGGGATATAGACATGGAAATGCTTTTTAGTGATGTGAAACTAAAGTATTTTCAGAGATTTGTATGCATTTATATTTTGTATAATTTACAGAAGTTTGGAAGCTATTGGAGTTGGGGTTTTCTTTTACTGGCGTATTCAATTATTCTGAAATACAATGGAATAGAATCCCTAGTGGATTTGACAAATGGTATTTCGATGGCACTTGTAGATCATAATGTATGACTATTTCATCATTCTGCATAGTTCCGGGATTTCAAACCTTTTAAAATTCGTTAGAAATGACTCTGTTGTGATATCAGTATGAACAACTTTATAACGTTATGTCTGACTCCAAGTTCATTCTTTTCATGTTTTGTACAGTTCATTGCGCATAAGAAGCTACAAGAGTTTTTATGGCGTCACTGGCGTTCCGGATTCAGTGAATACATACAGAGATCACTTGTTCGACGCTTTGTCGCAACCACCTGCCTTGTATTGTTCTGGCCCATATTTTGTCTGCTGTATCTGATTCTGTCAGGATTTGAGGAAAAATGTGAACCGTTTTTGAGAATTATGAAAGCACCGTAAGTTTTAAAGGAAACCAACTTTGATATAAACGCTTCTTAGCAATAACCCCATGTGGGGAAGGTCACAGTCTCCTTGAGTTTGCAATTTTTTCACAAGCACTATGATGTGTCATGTTGACAAAGTGCCCTATTAAGGATTAAGCACCACAATCATTCAAGTTCAAGAACCAACAGTTCGTAAAATCTTTTAACCTTCGGAATTGTTGTTACGTAGATACGCCCTTGTGACGCTCAGCCCTCGCCCCAGACCCAAATTGATGAATTACACACTTTCCAATATTTTGGGTTGCATTCCAGATATGTGAAATTCATTCTTCACGCTTCATCACGGGCGACCTTCCTTTTGGTCCTCATTGGAAAATGCTTTGATTATGAACAGACAGTTTTTACCATAGATTCTAATGACATTGTCAATGGAACTGTAGAAGACATCGATGCCCTTCGCCAAGAGTATATTGGGTACAAATCTCACTCATATTTTGGGGTTGTCGGCATCGCCATGTTCTGGGTTGCAGGTATGTGCAAAACTACAGATTGTATAAAAATAGTAGGTTCTAAGTGTAAAAGAAGGCAAGTATCAAGACAAATCTGAAATGTGTATTGACCTTAATGGTTGACAGCAGGAACCGCAGCTATTCTTGAATTTCCAATATACAACTTCAATTCATGAGACGCTCAACCTCGATTTTTCCTACCAGTGTTTACTCCAGGCTGCATTTTCGTGCAAGATAAGTCTGAAGATTAAATTTTCTGTATTAAAGAGAGTAATGAAATTGGGTAAGAAAATAGAACAGTCTTCAACAAGAAAATAACTTACCCTTACCTCAAAGGTGTCCCTGCACCACTCATCAACTTAGGCAATTTCCTTCATTAAAGTGTGAAATGATCATAGTGTGTTTTACTCGTCATTTGTAGGTATGACATGGCGTGAAATAACAGAGCTAAGGGACCAAGGAGCCAAGATGTACATCAATATTGGAAGTGGTCATACAGATATACCACAGATTGTTTTGTATTGGATCTATTTCATATGCAGAATGGCAGCTCTGAATCAGGTAAACTATTATAATTGCATAATGCGAAGCGAGGCCACTCATGTCGCTCGTTAATCATGTTAATGCATAATTAACTACTTTGTGTCCCGGCTTTGAGTTTTATTTTATCAGTGATAACTACTTCTTAACTACTTCTTCCTTTAGGCTCTGCAAAGAGGAAGAACGTCTTTTGTTATGTTTAATCCTTTTGATTTGTATTATTACATAAACAGAAATTATAACAGTAACAGCGTCAACATTTTTGTCATCTTTTATTATAGGTTCGAAGATTCGTACAAGAAGAAAATTGGTTGGAAAACTTACTGGAAAAGAACACATTTAAGCCTACAATGTCATGTGGTTTAAAAGCGACACCTAAGTAAGTTAAAGTCCAACTTATTGTTTGTTTTATTTTGTGTGTGTCCATGAGCATGATGAGCGAGATATTTACTGACAATGGATTATTCAATGTATTAGGTTATACCCTATAGTTGAAGAGTTAATGATTTCTTTGGTAACAGATTCATAATGATACATCATCATCGTCGTCGTCGTCGTCCTCATCATCATTAACAATTCATCATTTTTTTTAAATTTCAGCTCCAACTGCACCACAATCTATGAGGAATCGCGTCTGGACTGGGATTCAACAGAACCCATCTTAATTGCTGAAGCAGCATTCGCCGTTGCCAGTGTGTTCACTTTCTTCCGCTTACTGGATATCACTGTTCTCATTGCTGGGCTTGGCGCTCTTCTAGTCAGCTTCAAGAAAATGTTTCCTCCAATTGTCAAATTTCTATCGCTGTTTGCCTTCCTTTGGGTCTCCTTTGCTTTGGGTACAACGCATCTATACAGGTCATTTGAACAAGCTATAGTAGAAGTGTGTACACATGATCATCAGACGACAAACCGACATGACTGTGAAGACATTCATGAACCTCATTTTACCACGTAAGTTTTGTGTCTACTTGATAGTGATACGGTATATTGGGAAACAAGTGTATGGATGTTTTGAAATTTTTGAATTCTGAAAGGTAAGCGAATAAAAGACAACGACGAGGAGGAGGGTAGACGGAGAAGAGAAGGGGGAGAAAGAAGAAGAATATTATGGGGTGGGGAGGAGAGGTAAAGTTAGAGAAGAGAAAGAAGAAAAAGATACAAGAGAGGACAGAAAGAGGATGTTGAGAAAAAGAGAAAAATGGAGTGAAAGAAGAGTAAGAGGGGAGTGGGAGGAGAGGATGGGTAATTGTTGGCTTTAACCAGGCCTGGCTTTAACCATCTCATTTACATTGCAGTTTTTGGCTTTCCTTGACAACATACTTCTGGATGTTATTTGGAAAAGGCGGTTTAGATTACTTCTCTCTACCAGAAAATCTACGCTTTTCGGAAGACATGGGATGGCTCGTCTATGCACTGTGGCACGTTGCTGTAGTTTTGTTCCTTATGAAGATTCTCATCGGTATGACAAATGCAGTCTATCAAGAAATACAGGCAAGTCCCAATGACCGGTGATCAGTTGATAGTATTAGGTAAATAGTCAAACACTGATTCTTCTGATCAAATCGTGCTACATATGATATAAAAATCTCTTTTGACAGGCTGGGTGTCATTTTTAAGCTAGGACATGTTTTATCATCATCATCATCATCGTCGTCGTCATCGTCATCATCATCATCATCATCATCAGCAGCAGCAGCAACAGCAACAGCAACAACATTGCCTTGTTAAGAACGCTGCAAGCATGCAATAGAAGCGCGATTTGTTACCTAGAGAGGAGATGTGACCCAATGTCTATATAGATGATATATTAGTGCTCTCTCTCGTTCTCCCTCTCCCTCCATTTCTATTGACCTTAAACAGCCTTTTGATTTTAATGCATAAATCAATTAAGAAATTAATCAAATAATCATTTCATGATGATTAAAAATACAACAAGTACCTTGTATTCTGAATCTTACAAAAATGTTACTTTGTGTATACTTTTAGCAGTGTGTGTATGTGCTTGATCAACGTTATTCGAGTTTGACTATACATAGAAACTCATGCGATTGGGAGTACCCATTTTACACCACGAACAATATTGTTCGATTACTTTAGTTTAATTAATTTCGGTAAATTTTTAGTTTATATGTCTACTATGGCCTAGCTAAAAGCATAATGTAGTCTATTATCTTCTATCCGGTAGTGTAGAGCTTTTGTAGAGAATGCAAAAGGTTCGCAGTTCAATTCTCGCTCGGCTAGGATTTGTTTTCAAAAATAAACGGTTAAATCCTGGTTTGAATGTGTTGTTTGTGATTAACTTTATTGTCATTAATGTTCTAGTACACGACGAGTATTTCTCAACATTCTTTATCTTACATATACGTAGGATCATGCTGATACAGAGTGGAAATTTGAAATGACAAAGATGGTGAGCGAGTATATGATTGACATGGCCATTGTTCCACCTCCATTTAATCTTATCCCATCCACAGCTTCAATGGTAGGATGCTTTAGAGCAATTCAGAACTCTCTCACGAAGGCAAGTATAAAATTGACATCCAAAATTATTGCAGTTCTAGATTTAGTTATAAGCTGTTATATTAGGGTATGGGATACTTCAGGTTAGGTTAGACACCTTTTGTGTCTGTATCATGAGTTTCTCAATAAAAGAGAACCACATGAAATGAATGATCTAATAAATTGTGAGTCTAGGATGGGTGGAGTGGTAGCAACGGGCAATTCCCTTGTGAAGACCTGGCTTGGGTTGTTTCTGTTTCGAGTTTGCCATTTCACTTAATTTATACCTATACTTGTAACTTATGTGTTTGCCCCAGTTTAGAGTCAAACGCAAAGATGGACCAACAGCTTAACGTGACTTTCGAACCACTGAGCAATTAGACTAAAGTTTATTGCCCAAGGAAACAAGGAAATGTAGTTCGACAGGGGCTCGAACCTGGAACCCCTATTATGAGTCCCGTGTTCTAATTGCTCGACCACGCCCCTCCTCCGTAATATGACTTTCAAAATTGGCAATGAAGAGGTTAATCATCGAAAGTACACATCGAAAGTATAACTTCTGATAGTATTACATGATTAAAATCTAACCAACTAAAATATTCATAGAGCTGCAGTCATGGCGATTTTCGTTTGTTTTTAATACATACATAATGTGTTTCACATAATACAGGGTCGACAAATTACTGATGAAGTTAAATTACAACACAGGCGTGCGAAGACCATAAGATTAGAAGAACGGCAACAAAAGAAAGCCATCCGACTGACGCTTAACTATAAGGCAAGATGATGCGCAATTAAGTGTAAATATTAGTCGATTCAATGCGATAAATAGTACCTGACACTTTCAAGTAACAAGTAATCTATAGATGTGACATGCATTCTCATTTTTCGGATGATTATATCTTGTAAAGATTACATTTCACTGCTTCTATGTGGCCCAACTGCTTTGAATTGAAACTAAGTTGAAAATTAGACATGTCATTTTTCCTATTTCAGATGATTACTAACGTCGTAAGACGACGGTATGCGCGTTCTGTTATGAAGGAACAGCATAAGATTTCTCCAACTTGCGATTTTCTGACAAAACCTAAAAACCAAGAGCAAACGTAAGTAAAATGAAAAAATAAGTGCCAAGCTAGGGATTACTTACAAACACATAACATATCTATTTCAATTCTGTTGTTTTCATATTTAACATAATTTGCTTAGAGAGAGAACGTTCTCCGAATTTTGAACAACGATATTAACTCCTTAGTTTTTCAGCAACAGTATATAGTAATGGCTTACATGAATTACATAATGACAAAATAATAATTTGAATATAATATATACTTTCAAAATGTATCTTTAAAATGTTCTTTGTTGTTTGTGTCACAGTTCTCAAAAGCTGGAATCCACGGCAGAGTTGCGCCAAATCCAGACTACCTGTAACAAGTTAACAGCGGATATGAAAATGCTTCAGCAAACTATGGATGATTTAATGCTAGTGATGCAGAGACCGAAGGCAGAATATGATTCGGCAACTGAAAAATCAGCATGAAAATAACCGATGAGCACCTGAATCAGAAGTTACTGATTGGTTGTTATGGTTTCGTCAACTTTCGTGCCCGTTTTGTGTCTATTTTAATTTGATAACGGGCATATGCAAAGACGTGAAGTGTGTGTGAAATATGAAGATATTATGTACTGAATATGTTAAGTATAGGAAAATCAACCAGCAACTCTTAGTGTATGCAATTGTATCAGGAAGAAAATTGCAACAACATGAACTCTACTGGGGGCTGTATTCATCATGTTCATGGTATTGTTATTTTGTTTTGTAACCATGGCTGGCCAGAATGAATATTACGCAGTTATCGTGGTTTCGATGTATCTTTTTCACTCTATTATAGGTTTAATAATAATTTTCATTAAAGAATGATTGATGAATATGAAAAAAGCAGACAGCAGTAAAATCTCCAAATAAGAAATGAGCAAAAATCAGCAAAGGACAAGGATCTTGGTAAAGGCGTCGTTTCTATAGTTAAGTCTGCAACTGTGTAATATATAGAAATGATAAAATGACGTTTGGCTTTTGGAAATCAAGGGCAAGTGTCAATATGGTTTTAAAACCGATCAACCGAAGTGGTGCTCGACACGCTCTACAAATCTAACAATGAACGTTGCCATGATTACAAATGGCACGAACCTTTAATGGTGATAAATGGAAAACAATTCTCTTAACACCATTTAAGGCTTTTGAGGTAGATTTTAAAATGAACTTGTTTCATATCAAAAACTCCGGGATTTACAAAGAGAGTATGTGACCACTATAAGCTACTATAAGCGGTAGATATACTTCGTCATTTTTGTAGTTTGTAGACATTTTCATTCAGAATTTTTCCCATGGTGATTAGATTTTAAGAATGGTGTAAACTGCATTCTGAATGAACATTTCCCCATGTACAATTTCACTATTGTGTAAATCATAACCATCATTGCAAGAAGAGATTAACTTACCCCCGGGAACTTACCATGAATAGATCTAGGCCATAGAATCAATATTAAACATTATCATTATACTACCCATCAGTGAGCACTTGAAAATGTGCAATGGGGTGAAAAATAGGTCTCTATTTAATACATTCTCCATAATGTGAAAATTTAGAATGAAAATTCTCATTCAGAATTAACAGTTTACTCCATTCTTAAAAACTATTCACCATGAAAAAAATTCTGAATGAAAATGACTACCGCTATAGACAAAACATTATGACGTTTTGGGGGGTTATGAACAAATATAAGAAATCTTCTAGTTTTAAAAACAAGACACGAAACACGTTTATTTTCAGTATGGAAATAGCAGAATAAGACAGGTAGTCTTATCGGAGAAGATGCATAATTAGCACTTAAAGATAATTACTTACTAAGTAGTTAATTATCGGTCATAATTATCTTACTAAGTAGTTACTTATCGGTCAGTATCAACTACAGCCATTTCTTGTGTTTTATCTACCTTTGGCCATTATCGTGCTTGACCAATTGCTCTAAAATGACGTCTTAAAAACTTAAAGAGGCAAAAACTGATGTTCAGAAAAGGTTATGGTGTTTCTAATCTAATAAAAGCAAGTCTAATTTCTAAGACATTGTACTGGTTAGTTCCTGATGTAAATTTGTATTGGCATATGTTATCCTGGACCTAAAAGGATGCTGACTTGGCTAATGTTTCTATCTGGTAAGTTGGATTAAAACACCATTAATGTAATAGAACAGAAAGGTTTATTTTTCCATATGTTTTTTTTTTCTTTGGACAATTCCCGTTATTTAAAGTTATCCAAGTCATTTAGCATGTTTATTATTATTATTTTTATTATTTCTGGTTTATTAACGAATGCATGGTAGCCCGCAGGCTAAATTACTGCAAACTTACATTAAAAACATTTAAATCCATATACAATTAGAAAATACATATAAAGACATCAAAAATAATATAGGAATAGTAAAACATACATATGCATACCACACGTTAAAAACAGTAAAATCCATAAAAAGCTTCATTTTAATCTAACAGTATACGTTAATTATTTACCATTCTTGTAGCGTCTTATCTACAATGCATCGATGCCAACGTATGCTTCGTGGAACGTTTTTATGACAACATTGTCGGCAGGACAAATTGGACTCTGCCACAGGATGAAGAGATCCGATGTAAATGTACCAGAATCCTTGCAGCACCAGCCCACCAGTATATCTGTGAATTGCAGAACATGCAGGAAGATCGATGGTTTACCGAAACACCTGGCATACTTACAGCAAGAAAGATCTGGAATACGGACGCCTTGCAATGTTTGCTGGGCTGTCCTTGTAATGGCTGTAGGTATTATCTGCAGCATCTGTTAGCAAAAGCTCACAGGATATGTCCTTTTCGATTAATTAAATGGCATCAACTCTCTGCTTAGACTTAACAAGAGTAGTACCGGTGTGAAAGTAATCGTAGTCCCCCTGAAATTGTAGCCCGCCTTCCATAGACCATAACGGAATACAGCGTGAAAATGTTGCGTGCACTGCAAAAATGCCAGAACACCTGACGTGTGTTCACAAATTTATACACCTTGTGTTGGTGTATAAATATTTTTGCATGCTCATAACTGTCACTTGATTAAATTATATCTCCTTTTATCCACTTTTTAAAGTAGCTTTGTTTATCAAATTATGACTAAACCTTGTTCAGTGTTCCATTTATATATACGCTTGGTTTTTCGATTATATGTTAATGTAACTTAAGTAGTGTATAACTATTTACTTTATAGTTCCCATTTTGAAATCAGACTAATCAAGATCCATTGTACTTGTATGCAATACTGTTTCAGATGCACAAACGACTGATGAAATGACGACCACCCCAGCATGCGACCCTCCTTGTGGACATGGCTCATGTGTTAATTTCCAGTGCCAATGTGAACCTGGTTGGACCGGCAGTTTATGCTCTAGATGTATGTAAAATTGGCTCGATAAACACCATCTATCTATAAAA
>JXSR01S018457.1:33458-46986 GCA_000969725.1 Ophiothrix spiculata
GAAAACATTCTGTATGTTCTGAAAGCATAGAGCTCACTGATCTTTGAAACCCCATTCTCTGTGACAACCTTTGTTAGCAAATAAAATGAATTCTTTCTTGAAGCCAAGTAAAGTTAATTGGGGTATAATTGTAATCATTACATTGTCTTTGCAAATGTTTGAAAAAGTCAAAATGACTGGCCACATTTACGGCTGTTTTGATATGAACAGTCACAATTTTAAAAAGACACAGTTTTTTTCTTTGAAACTATAATCTCTCACCATACAAGCATGTGACATATCAAAGTGACCAAGAACAGACTAAGTGAAAACAAATTAGAGTGGCAAAAGAAAAGTGAGAAATAACAAAATGTTGACTGATTGATAGATGGCAATATCTGGGTCATGGCTAATTATTTGTGACCATCCACCACAAATTAGGCACAAAGGTGGCAAACTATAACCTGTCACCATACAAGCCTGCGACATATAAAACTGACCAGGAATCAGGAAAAATGAGCAGACTGACAAAATGAAAGATGAGAAAAAGCAAGATGCTGACGACTGATTGATTGACTGAAATATCTGGGTCATGGTTCTCTTTTGAACAGCATAATCTGTTTGATAAAACAGGGCATCATTTAAAAACAATATTTTAACAATATAATTTGTGAAAAAAAGGCAGGAATTCATTTTTCTCTTAATGCGGAAACTTGTGGTGACTTGATTGGTTATAATGTGGTTAAAGGTTTAGGTTTGATTGGAAATGTCTCGTATTCAGACCCTTGGCGTGGGGGTGGGGGTGGGGGGCGTTTCTTAATAAAATACTACACTAAATGCTTGTCACTTTGTCAAAACCTATAAAATTAATTTAGGGTCAAACTGAAATAAATGTGTTTAAAGATTTTCTTGTAATGAAAATTTACAGATGTTTTGAACAGGCCCATAGCCAGGGGTGCGCAGGAGGTACAAAAAAAAGGAAAGAATTCTTTAGGCTGATAGCCAAGGATAACCCACGAAAACCTCTAATGAAGCTTATTTTCATTGGGGTCCTAGATCTTTCTTTAATATTCAGTCTTACAACGCACCCTCCCTCCTACAAATTGACAAAATTTACCAAAAATTTCCACTTTTTGCTGCATAATAGCCAAAAAATAGCCTTTTTCCTGAATGGTAAGGGGTGCTTGGTCCAATTCACGTTTATGTTCCACACCACCATCAATACCCTAAGATTATTCCTGGCTACTTGCCTGGTAATGAACTAAGTACAAAGATTGTGAATCATGAACAAATCAATTTACGGTAAATTAAAACCTTTGCATGGATGATCACTTAAATTAAAATTTGCCAGCAGCATTTACAGCTGGTTTATTGTTAGGACAGGCCACCGACATATGAGACTCAAGAATTACACCCAAATTTTTGTGTTACTTTTAAAAACTGAACACCAAAAAAAAAGGCCCCAAGTAAATTTTTGAACAATTTTTACAGCATCTCTAACATATTTTTTTCTCCGCTCCTTTCCTTTTTGCTCTGCCTTCTGTTCTTTTTTATCTTTGTTATTTTTAAGGGTTATCCCTTCCACTGTGGTGCCACCCCTGAGCTGTATCCATGTGTAAATTATGCAATATGCCAACATTTTCAAAATCACCCATTTTTTCATTAGAGTGATATATCAACTTTATTTATATATATATTTCATTATTTTGAAGTATGCAAAAAAGTTTTCAACCTATGCAAAAATCAGAAAAAGTACAAGTATTTGCTGTCTTTAAATACCTAATAAACCAGACATCGCCTTGCTTGGTTTTATTCACTGCAAATTACTACCTGGAAATTAGGTAAAGTATACTACACATTGATGATGGAGCTAACCAGTTTTTCAGCATGAAAAATCCCAGCTTATGTATGACACGAAAGTAAGTATACTGCCCTCACAAAATTATAATACTTATCAATGAATCAACATGTTAACAGAGGTCTCACTTCAAAAACTGAAACTACAATATGAGGGTATCAACATTAAGTGGATATTTACAACTGACGACGCCCGCACAACACACAATCATGAACGATTGGTGTAGGGTAGATAGTCCCAGTAAAAAAGTAGGTCCTTTATGGCTTATTTTGCAGCTGTAGCTAAAACTGGTTCCAAGTGACATGTTCCAATGTCAAAATCACAGGCACATGATGTGATTGGTCAATATGCCAATATTTTTTCTTTCTAACTTTTTGCCCTTAAAAAGATTAACAATGTAATTCTTGCTTTAAGACTGAACTCGATAGAAATAATTCAAGTTTTAGGGCTACTTTTGATTTTAATCCAAGTTCAGACTTTAAAACTTTAATGCCGTAAAATAAGAGTGCATTCACATTTATTTAAAATTTTATAAAAGCAGTTTAAGTTCTGCGGCAGTGTTCCCGCTAAGGACCTTTGTCACAAAATGGGCGCAGAAGCTCAAAAATTGGCACAAAGGGTCCCCAAAACAAGCAAGTCAAAAATAGGGTTCTGGTTATATACAACATTCACTTAAGTTTTATTCATATTATTCATACTATTAAGCCATAGATATACTTTGTCATTTTTCTCATGGTGTTACATTTTTACCACTATGTTAAATTTTCAGAATGAAAAATTTCATTTTGATTTTTTCTCATGGTGTTAATTTTTGTCATGGAGTAAAATGTTTCACCATTTATGAAAATGTTTCATGATGGTGTTCAACGGGGCATAGATTGATCTCATTAGGTCAAGAACAATACCATAGTTACCTTGGTCTTTTCATTATAATCTGAAATCTGTCCTTGACAGGTACTGTGGATTTTATACTAATGAAAAGATTTTCTGACTCCTTTGATTTTTCTCCAAAGAGAAACATTTTCATTTGGAATTTTTATCAGCATCTTGATTTTTTATCATTCTATTTGTAGTTTTAGCGGATAATTCCGATCGATAATATCGTCTAGGAACTCGAGGTCAATATGCATTCAGCTCTATGGATTTTCAAGCTGGTAAAAATGACAAAGTATATCTACAGCTTTACTCTCATTTCTGAGTTTATCTTTCTGAAATTGGTGATGGCGAGCTGTATATTTTCTATAATATGTCGCTTTGGCGCTAAGTCAAAATCCTTAGCGGGAACACGGTTCAGCGTAGCATGTCAACAGTGGTCATTTCCCAGGGGATATTTTCACCAAGTAAAAAAGCAAGGGCAGTCTTTACAAGAATGCAGCATAACAATTTATTGGGAAATGTTTATTAGGCATCGGTTTCAATAGAAGAATTATTAAGTTGTGTGCATGTGCCTTGATGGTCAGCTCAATTAAATTTTACAACAGCTTACACCCTGGTCAAATAACCACTGGTGTCCGACCGGCGTCTGCAAAGCCGCAACGCTGGTATGACATCGGTATGACACCGCTGAATGCTTGCGAGCTCTTGCGATGCCCGGTTGGACACCGATCGGACTTCGGTGGTTATTAGACCATAACTGAAGACATCGTATACATGCCGCAAGGTTTTAACTCAGAATTAAATTCTTGCGGCATGCTCTGGCGTCTTACTGCGTTACGGACACAGATCGGACTACGGTCGGACAGCGGCCGGTGTCCGCTGAAATCTACCCGGTATGGCGCCGTAAACACATCGTAACCTCGCCGCAAGCTTATGTGACCAGGGTATCTGGCAGCAGTGTAGACAGCAAAGAGGACAACAGGGGTACGGCACCAACATTTTTTGGGAAAAGGTGGTTTTCAGCATAATTTACCCCATTAGGGTTGTAACTTCCCATTCCAACCTCTGTCAGTGACACTAATTGTCACTTATCTAATATTGTGTGTACATGATTTACATAAAATAATATAAAAACAAAAGGAAATAAGAATTGACTTCATGTAAATGAATAAACAACTTCATTTGTATACTTTATTTTTAGAAAAAGGTCATGACAATTTTATGCCACTACACCATTTAGGATGCAATTAACATCATCTTACACCATTTAGGGGTGCAATTTGCTGTCAATATTTTTGATTTTAAAGTCACATTCACATTCCATGATGGTGATATTTAAATGGTAGAAAATTGTGACCACCTGTCTCTAGATTTCTGTAAAGGCCTACAAGGACTTATTCAGAAATAAAAGGATCAATTGGGTGCATGATGAGATACAACCATGTACACTGACAGATGATCAGTGACATAACAGGAATATGTTGTGCAGTACTTGAGGAAATGGCATTTTTTGTTGTTGCAAATTTCCATTTTTGCAGTCCCAAATAACATTTCAGTAATAAAAAACAAAGAGACAAACAAACAAACAAACAAGACAAAACAATATAAAACAAATAAAAAATCAAATAGTTTTCAGCAGTTGTGGGTTTCCCATTTATGCACCATTTCAACTTGATTATCTTCTTTTAACCATCAATTATAATAGTTGTTACTTTTTTCTTCTCCATTTTTTATTTTCCTCCTTCTCTTTCCGGGGTTTGGGTAAGAAAAGCTTTCCCAGAGACAAAGCAACTTTCACCACTGCACAAGATGATACCAATTCCAAGGTGACAACTTTAAAGCTGATGTTAATTTCTTATCAAAACAGTCTCCATTATAATGGAGCACTTTGACAAAATCTACTTTTAATTAACAGTTCTGGTACAAAAAAGAAAGAAAACACCTTTACCACTGCATAGCCCCCTTCAGAGAAAGGTTAGGCAGGACATTCAAACTGTTTTGTTGTAAGGTTAGGCAGAATCTTGCTCTCGCATAGCTGATGAAATACAAAAATTGGTGGGTACGTAAGCCATCATGTGCCAAGACATATATACACAAATAAAAAGTATCTTTTTTCTCATTTCAGTTATGGCAGATATTACATTTCTGTTTTACTAATTATGTCTTAATTACTTTTTAAATTATTGATGGTCCTTGATATTCCTTATTATGATGATCAATATCAAATACGGGATTAGCTTCTAAATATAGCATGAAGATGACTGCTCATTGCACTGTTGGAAAACTAGGGCAATAAGAACACTGAATGATTAATTGAAGGAATATAATAACGTTATTTGGTGATTTATACAATCCGCTGATTGGCATTTAACTCTTTCAAGTTGTATGCCGCATGCCATACTGCATATCTATTTTTGTTTTCTTGGAACCAAACTGGAAACCACCCTCAGAAAAAGAAAACAACAACTTAAATAGCACAAAAAGAGTAAAGGTGGCTTCTAGCACAGACCCATTGCCGGTTTATTGTTTGGAGCGGCAACCGACATAATTATGAGACCCAAAGACATACCCAAGATTTCTTGCTGTAGCTTTTAAATACTGACTAGAAAAAAAAGCTCTCACAAGCACACAGACAACTACAAGAGATCTATTTATTTTTTTCAAACACAATTTGATAAAAGGTTATGTTTTCAACAATTTTTACAGCATTTCTACAATTGTTGTCTTCTCCCTTCTTTTCTTTCTTTTTTTCCTCTCCTTTCCTTTTTTCCTTTTATTGTATCTTTTCCAAAATTCCTTGCGGGCAATTCTCTTCCTCTCCGGGGGTGCCGCCACTTTTCTAGCAAAATATCTAACAGCGAAATTTGGGTTCTATTTCAGTCAACTAAATAGCTGCTAGACTTGAAATGGTTAACTGAAAATTGCAAAATTGTGATGCTGAATATAGCTGTTTTTTATGGTCTAGTCCATTTTCCAAGCATTTCTTATTGTTGGGTTCTAACAAAATTAAAAGTTCTTAATTCAAATTGCTAATTTTGTATGATTTGAAATTATTATATCATAAAAATGTTACAAAAATGTTAATGAAACTTGAATTGACAAACACAACTTTGACCATTGTACACTTATTTGAGGCAAACAAAGCTTGCACTAGCACAAATCATATCATATCATATCACATCATATATCACTTTATACAGGGTGTCCCAATAAAAATGCATCACTTTTATTTTTGATCATATCTCAGAAACTGAAACAGGAAACTTAAAACTTTTATCATAATAATAGTAAGTATTGTTTAGTCTTTCATCGGTGAAATTTTGAGCAAAATCCATCGAGCCATTCTTGAGAAAACTAGAATTTTATAAGAAGACTCAATTTGCCCCCATTCCAATGGAGTTTACCTTAGTAACTTATATTTGCAACTATCATCGATCTGACATGACCATGTCACCACAGTAGTCTAATGGAAAACTCATTTTATTCATGGATAAACACCCACACAGGAAAGCAACTACTAAATAAAAACCACAACAACAACGACAACAATAGCAACAACAACAGAAATAGAATTTGAATAAACCTGATTAAAACTTGCAAGCCTGTCTGATCACACTCGACTTTCATCATCATCTGGGATTTAGAACGTAGCATTGGACCAGGATCAGGGATGATAAGAACATGTGCATAAAAAATGAGTGTGGGCATGTAAAAGGCAGAGTTGCTTGAAATTAACTTAATACTGTACCAAAATTATTCAACATGGGCTATCATGGACTAATAGACATTCCACTTTTCACGGGAAAGCAACTGCATTGTTATTTTGATTCGAATATGTTGACAATGATATATTTATAAGTCGTATTGTCTGTTCAGTCTAAGTGACAGTCATAAAGATTTTCTTTGTTTATGAAAAAAGCTGAAACATTTATAAGGAAATCTTTGCCTTGGTTAAGTTTTCTAAAGAAACCTTGAACTCCTTTTTTTGTTTTCTTTTTATTTATCAATCCAAAGCAGCAAAATCTACAAATTGAATTACGGTGCCACTTTCAGTGCTCAAAAACATATCAAAATCATGTTTCAGTGTCTGTATCATATTTTGTGATCTCTTAGTGTCTGCTTCGCAAGTTTAAAATAAATTGATCAATAGTAACCAAATATGTGCTTTATTAACATGATAAATATAAATAAATTGATCAATAGTAACCAAATATGTTCTTTATAAACATGATAAATATGAGTTACTATGGTAAACCCCATTGGAATGGAGTAAAATTGAGTCCTCTTACAAAATTCTTGTTTTCTCAAGAACGGCTCGACGGATTTTGCTCAAAATTTCACCGATGAAAGACTAAACTATACTTATTATTATTATGAAACAAGTTTTAAGTTTTGTCTAATATTTTCTGAGATATGGCCAAAAATAAAAGTGCATTTTATTAGGACACCCTGTATATGGTCAATGATATAAGCCAGGCGGTGCAGGTCGTGGCAACTCTTACTGGTTGCCATACGATATTGTAGCCGATGCCCAGCTACGTCATGTCCTATTGCGCCTCTGGCGTAACCGTTGGCTAATTCGTGGAAAAATACAACTTCCGGGTTGGTCACTTAAATTATTTTCGTAATCGCTAAAAAATATGATAACATATATAAAAAGTGGGGTTCACGAATGAACCCCGGCGGATTTAGAATAACATAATTATGATAATTACTATAAGAACACTTTTGAAATTTTGTGAGGAAAGGTAAAAATATGATCTTTGTAATATTTTCTTCAATACGTGAGTCACGTGACCCAATAGAAATACACGTAAATCGTACCCTGAATTTGCGTTTAAGAAATCCCTCGTCCCTAAATCTAGTGGATGCTATTATCGTGTCCTCAGCCGCCTGATATAAACAAACATCAGTTGATGTATCAGTAATATATTGTCGAAGCATTCCTTAGGTTTGTTGGGAAAAGAGGTCAGTGTACCACTCATGACACAAGCATCAGAGCATTTTTGAACCTTTCAAGATATATACCTATCTCTTCTTTTGCAAATCTATCTTAAACCTTGATTTGGTTGCATAATTTACATCAGGGAAATAATGTCAAATCAAAAAGCCCGTGGAACATTCAGTCAAAATATTATTATTATGCAATGCTCCAAGTTATGATCTACTAATTTTGGAGCTCATGCGACAGATAAGAAAATGGTCAATATGAAATATGTCTATCTTCAGTCCAAACTTATACTCTTCATATTCCCTATTTAACAATGAATATCTTTCCAATATAGAGTTTCCAATCACCTGTCCAGTCATTCATAATGGACATGTAATTTGACTCCTGAGATGATCAATAAGTAATAACATCAACCTGATATATGCGCTTTGTCCCATTTATGCCGTTGACCTACATACCGCTCTATATTGTGACCATCTTTGACTGCCCAGTACAAATGGAATTTTGGTTGGTTTTAGAAATGTTTTGAGCATGTATGGTTTAAGATGCACAGATAAATTAGACTTATATGCACATAGACCAACCTACGCTGACGTCACTACCACAAAATGGCGGACTTCATCATCCAAAAGTTTTCAGTTAAAAATCTTGCAAAATTGATCATCTTGACCCATCAATTGAGACTTACCTGTAAAACAATGTATTCTATTACCTTTCTGATATACTGGTTTCAAAATATGACAAGTATTCACTCTAGAAAATCACAATTTATCTGATCGAACGCAACACATGGAAAGGGGAAAGATCCATTCGTTTACGTTCGTCACGACTGTAGTACAATACTACGATCATTACCACTACGAACAATGACCACTACTGATGTATGCTACATCGGAATTACCCGGATGCATAGATAATACAATATCATATAATAACAATTTTTCTGTAACAATGTTGCTTTTAGGTAAATTGCTTATGATTTAATGAAGATAGCCAAAACAATTTACTTCACATTGATTAGACACTTTCATCACCTAAAAGTTGTTTAATTTCATATTGACAATTTAAATTGAATTTTGAAATCCCAAAACATGTAAATATATATACTTCCTGTCAATGGAAAACACATCAGTAGCATAGGCATTTACCTAAGATTGAAAAAAATAGTTTCCTCTAAATGAAAAATACTCATCTTAACTTTTCAGTTTTGAAACAAATTGTATAAAAATGATTTCATTATTAGGAGCTAAGATGTTGATAAATCGGCAGATCAAAGAAGCCTGCTGTAGACAAACATCCAGACTTATTATTGATTCAAGACAGAAATATACAAATAAAAATCATTAGATAGATGCCATGATTAGTACAAAGCTATGTTAAATCATTATTCACAATATGAACACAGCAGTAATTACAAGTTCACGGTACTCTGCTGATCATATTACATTCAATAAAATATGTTGAGATGGATTTCAGGATGGGTTCATGAAACATTCACAGATCGATCTTGCATTCATGATGACAAAGACGACAAGTAATTCCGCAAGACTTTATAAGAATCAATAAATATCCTCATGTGCATATCCATTAATTAAGGTTCTCATTGATGTACTGTCATATATTACAATGTCGCAATTGTTTATAGCACGATACATTACCGTGGTACGAGTGTGGGAGTTTAAAATGCACTAAAAATTATCAAAATGGGATAATAATTACTAATTTTTGCTAAATAAATTGAATCATTATTTCCCATGAGGAAAATGTTAAAAAATATGTAAGAAATATTTTGCTGAACAGTGGTTTCTATTAGAATTCAGTTGGTATGTATCAAAAAAGGTTTTCAAATGGTCTTCTAATGCTTATGTTGCATAAAGAGTGGCATGCTACAGCTGACAAAGCCAACACAAATTTTTCGAGTTCACAATTAAGATGATTTTTGCTTATTTGCACATTTTCATCTAAACTCTTTATCATGGTACTGAAGAGAATCAATTTGGTGTCAATTGATTCTTTGCAGTGCCATGATGAAGTCCAAAGAGTTTAGATGAAAATTTGAAGTAAGCAAAAAACAATTTTATTTCCAGTATTTGATTTATAATAGTCCTATTTTATACAACGACTGGATGACTTATAATATACATCAACAATAAACCTTGAATTAACAGCTCGGCCGGAGCTCAGCCGACACTCTTTCTATATGTGTCTTTAGTATAACTTTAACACATAAGTGCATAAGGTGTTTTAGAATCCCGTTCCTGCACAAGGAGAGGGTCCAAGTGCCCCTAAAACCATGTTCCCGGTCGAATTTTCCTCTGAAATTTTGGCTAGGTGTAGATTGTGACAGCACAACCCAGAAAACACAAACAAATTGAAAATCGGTCGTTCAATTTTAAAACGGCAGCCGAAAAATGGATTTCAATTTTCGAAAATACAATTCCCGCCAAAAATTTGAAAATGGCTTTCCTGATTGAATTTTTTGATAAAATTTGGCTCATAGAAGCAGAAGACAAGTACAAATACATTGTTAAAAAGAAATTGAAAAAAAAAATTCGGTTATGATTTTATGGACAAAACAAATATTGAACAGCACCATCATTTTACCAGTTTATGCTAATTATCTCAAAAACGATGTGACCAAATTGAATTTTGTTTTTACCAAAACATACCAACCCCTACCCTGACAATTACATAAAACAACTTTGTTGCGTTTTCGTGCTTGGCGCGAAAAACAAAATCCAGGGTCCATATTCCTTGTAAAATTTCCTTTCTAAAAATGTATACATTTATATAGTTCACTTTATTAGTTTTCAAGTTATTATAAAAACAATTTTTAGGGATTGTGAGGCTCTGACCTCCCTTTTTCTACAGGCCTTCAACTGACCGTAGCCTTACTGTGAAATGTTCAATCTTCAAAATTTTAGTACAAGTTGATTAAGTACATAATTTATATAAATATAGTTATGTATCTATTTTTAAACTTGAGCAACAAATGGGCACAAATAGCATGTAGAAAAGGAACAGCTCAAAACACATGTCATGTCACCTACAGCACAATTGTTTTCACTTAACATCAATTGAAGTATTGTTGCTTAGTTTATGGGATGAGGATCGCAGTTCTAAATTTAAGATTTTTTCAAGTTGTTCTACCATATTTAACATAACTCTATGTACCAAATCGTTGCAAAATGTGTCTTTGTGGCATTTTCTTTGGTTTCAAAGAAAAATAATTAAAAGTGCTAATTGTCATATAATCCCACTGTCTCCTATAAACCAAACACAAATAGCAATACTTTAATTAATATGTATCATGAAAATGATATTGAAGGTGACATATATGTGTTAAGTAAATTCTTGTGTACATTCTATTTGTGGCCTACTTATTTCAAAGACATTTTAATCAATCTGCATTAGGCTTGTTGGTCAGGGCAGACTGGGTGTAAGTATATAGAGTCTATGTGATTGGAGATGGCAATAGAGCTGTAAACACAACAAACTTGGTTTTGCACTATACAACTAAAAGATTGTATTTGAAAAATCAATAAATTATAAAGCCTGTGTCTTGTTTCAATCATTTAGGGCTCTTTCAGACTCCACTAATGTATAGAATATTTGATGAAACAATTATCCATGTTTTAATTATTTATAATCATCAACTAGAGCACTTTTGGATTAGAATGGAGACTTGTTGATGACAAATCAATATCTGATAGAAGCACCGTGCAAATGTACAGATTAAGAAACTGAGGGAAATGGGTAATTCCTGAGAGGAATTATGCCTGTTTAATTAAAGAAACCAATTTTTCAAGCTGTCTATGAAATTGATGAGCAAAAAAACACCAATACAAAGTAAACATTTGATTTTATTTATATAATTCTGTAACTTTGTAACTATTTGTGGTGTCTTTGTTTCTGTGTGTGGGGTTAGGGGAGGGTGGGTGGTGTGGTTGGGGGAGTGTTTTGTGGGTGGGTTTGTTCACTTTCTATAAAACATCACCTATTTTGATTGTGTCTTATTGTATATGATGAAGAAGGGAGCTGGTGGTAAACCATTGTAATGGTCAAGGCACGACTTGCATCAGGTCAGGACTCTTCCTCATTGTCTTAATTAAGCAGGTTTTGTTCCTGCACTTTTTTCTGCTGTCTGTTTTTTAAGACCTTTGATTAAAGTCCTGAGATCTGGTTTGAGTCGTATGCTGGCCTATTTCACATATTTTGCCTTCTCTCCCCCACCAGCTCCAAGTAACAGGTGAATAAAAAACCTCATAAAGACAAAAAACATTTGATTAAGCCATGTATTTACCTTCCTTTGACTGAGATGTCATCATGTAATCAAGGAGATGAAATGCTACTAACTCAAGTTGGCAACTAACCTATAATCATCTACTTGTCAAATTTTGACAGTTAACAATAGGCTAGTTGCCAACTAGAGTTAGCAGCATTTCATGAATATGGGTCTTGGTCTTTGGTGCTGGAAGTTATAAATAATTATGGTACACTTTAAAACAGATGCACAAGGCAGTTTGGTATTTTTTGAAACCTAACTGCAATCACATTCAGAGGTTCAAAGCCTTTTTGCAGCACAGACCCAAACTAAAGTGTAGGCCAATCATAATTCCAAAGGCGTTCTAGTGAGACTCGAATTGCGAGCATACAAACTGCATCAATCTTAGTCAAAAGTAAGGATGAGAAAAAGTAACAGGTGGATGCACAGCTAAAGTACTTACTTTACATTTTGTTTGCTCATCAATTCAGTGGACAGCTTGTAAAATGATTTTTTTACTAAACCAGGCATAACTTCTCATACATTTTTAACAAAATAAGCAAAAAGACTTTAAAGATTTACAGGGTGCCTCACAGGGGTTTTGCTTATCAGTAGTTCTTTTGTTATAGAGTCAAGAATCTCAGTGAACTTCAATTTGATTCATACTGCATTTTGCACTACTTCCCCTTAAACTATGTTGTATTTGAATGCATTTTTGTGGTACATGGTCACATATACAAGTGCATTTTCTAAAGACTATAATTTCACCAAGTTGTAAGTAAACACTTTGTTTTTCATGCTGCTGAGAGCGATAATGTTAAAAAAGACTATCTTCATTTGAAAGTGCTCTCCAAACCTTTGTTTCATAAAACTCAGCAAAGTGTTAAATATTGCTCTAAATGAAGCACCAGGGATTTGTGCGATCCTGTGAAAGCACCAATATTCGCACATTTTTAATCTCTCAATCGCGCTTTTGGGACCCATCTTCCCCAAAACACTTTTCACGATGTAAATTCACCGATAATTCATTATTATACATGTATAAATAGTTGTATATAGTTGTATTTGAGTTAAATTGTTTACAATGAGATAGTAATGGAGAAACTGTACACTTTATGAAAATCTACAAAAGAAACATTGGGAGGAAAAAATTATATAAACATGATTTTTCATCTTTTTTCATCTTTCTATTCATTTAAATCAATGCTAGTGTTCTCTTTTGGATAAAGGTCATTTTACATCAGATAATGTTCTAAACCATGCATAGGAGACTTCAACAATCAGTCTGTCTTCATTAGCTCTAAGAGTACTGTTTGATAACTCTATATGATTTTTACCCTCACAACTTGTAGCTTTCATCTAAAGAACAATACCTGAACACTGCTCCACTCTAAACTGGGAACACATATCTAAAATGCATTTTGTAAAGCCTATTTTACAATGAAAACTAAAATTTCACCTTTGCAAGTGTGCACTTTGTTTTTGTTTTTCTTGAGATAAATCATGAATAAAAAATGACTGTTGTCATTCAAAAGTGCTCTCCAAACCTTATTTTCTTCAAACTCAGCAAAGTGTAATTGCTCAAGATAAACCATTTGCA
>JXSR01S018458.1:98795-111448 GCA_000969725.1 Ophiothrix spiculata
GATCAAATTTCGTTTTTTGACATAAAATGCATTAATGCATAAGTGTTAACCTATACCTCGCGTTTTGAAGGTCAATTATCATTGAGAGTCAGCTGAAATAAAAATCTGAAAATAGTGACAAAATGCCAAAAACGGGCTGAATATAACAAAAAAACCTTAAATTATGACTCTTTTGAAGGCATGAAAAAATCTGAAATCAGATTAAAATCTGAACTCTCACACCCCTGTTTAATGAAAATTAAAGCCATAGGTCAAACAAATTGCAAAAGTTATGATTTTTACAGGATAATATCAGACAAACATATCATAAATCTAGAAAAATCTACTTGGTGGAATAGCGATTAATTTGCATAAAACAAAATGGCTGCCAAAACAGGGGTAAAATTTCTAAAGTGGTTAAATCATGTTAAAAACCATTCTATTGTGTTCCACTCCATCTCTGTAGTATGGTTAATGAGTTATATCCACAAAACGTGAAAGGTCATATCAGGGGTCACGTGATATACCCTATGGGAGACAAAACTTTCAAAATTGTCAGATTTTTTTCTAAATGGTCTCAAATTGTTTCTCTTGCAAACCTATTCACACCAAGTAATACCAAGCAATGGATCAGATGTACTGTTGCTATGGTTACAGATCAAAGTAAACTTTGGGTTTGGTTCCAATGCAATGGTAAATGTGGACTTTGCTTGCCTAATACCATAGCATAGCAACATTACTGGTCTTAAGCACTTTTAACTATTACTTCATGTAGACACTTTTGTGAAAGGAATATGTTGAGACCATTTTAAAGAAAATCTGAAACATGTTTATTTTTTTGTCTCCCATTGTGTGACCCCTGATATGACCTTTCTCATAATTGGATATAACTCATTAAACATACTTCGGAGATAGGTAAATTATTTTCTTTTTCTTCATTGGGAGAGGAACACGTTGAAATGGTTTTTAACATGATTTAACTCAAATTTTGAAATTTCACCCCCGTTTTGGCAGCCATTTTGTTTTATGCAACTGTTCCACCAAGTATATTTTTGATATGTTGTTGTATATATATGACTGATACTATCCTGTAAATGTTGTTACTTTTGCAATTTGTTTGACCCATTTTTTTAATTTTTACTTATTATAAATAAGGGTTCTTGGGGTATATGAGCATTTCTTGCACATTTAAAGTTGGAATTTAGTCAAAATGGTGGGTTGACCATAGTTCCTATCTCAACATGAGTATATTTACTTTTAAGTAAAAAGACTGTGACCCCTGAAATGTATTTTGTGAGATTTAACCTTTAGGTTGCTTCTTCTTTACCCTCCAGAGGTGAAAGAAAGTATGTAACTTCTGGGGATGAGGTTGTTATGTAAATTCATAAGAAACAGAAAATAAGTATACCAATTAATTTTATCTCCAAAACTATAATGAATTTTGAGGTGAAATTTTGGATTTATAATCAGAAAAATATGGGCTTCAATTTGACATCAAAACATGTAGGCCTACTACTTCC
The DNA here is from genome assembly GCA_000969725.1 of Ophiothrix spiculata. Lineage (NCBI taxonomy): Eukaryota > Metazoa > Echinodermata > Ophiuroidea > Amphilepidida > Ophiotrichidae > Ophiothrix > Ophiothrix spiculata. The sequence goes on from JXSR01S018458.1 coordinate 100,295, forward strand.
AGTAGATCCCTGGGGGACGCAGGGACTTGAGGGGAGTGAGCTCTACTGAGCCTCTGCTCCCCTCAAAATCGTTGTCTCAATACGTTATAAGGAGCGCACCAAGGCTCAAAATAACCAACGGCAACCAACGTTGGTGCCCTATCACTTTGCCGTACCGCCCCATGAAATGTCCCCTTGCCGACGGCAATGAATGCCGTGCCCCAATTTTACACTACCGTGGTGCCCTTTTATTGAATTAAATATTAACTTGCAGGATAAAGTGTACCTAAATTTCGAGGGTTATTATAATTAAGCTTGTAAACCAAACATGGTTGTACCGGTACACGAACGCAAGATTCGTGTTACGAAAGAAATATGCGGTAGACGAAAACACAAAACAAACGAAAGCTGTCCGATAAAATGTAATTTTATCCACAAAAAATGAACTTGTTTTGTTTATTATTGTCACTAGATGGCGATGTTCATAACTTCATAAACTACTAACTATCACTCTTACACATGCGCAGTTCATAACAAGGTGGCAACTCATGGAGTCCCGCGATCTTTCCCACCTGTACTATCCTAGTAGCATTGCATTGGAGCAACGTAAAACTGGGAACCTATATAAATGAAAGCGCTGTTTTCTTCCGGGTTTTTATTTGCGTATAAAACATGAAAATTTATCTTGTTTTTATTGCAATAGTCTTTACTTTTCCTTCATGTTATAATATTTTTGGTTGCAACAATGAAAGTTTTGGTCTATAACAGTTCGTATTATAGTAATGCAGTGACAAATTCTCCATCATGTAAAAATTGAACCGTGTAGGGCCTACACGAAAGTGACACGACACGTGACGACCGCGTAAAATGAACCGTGTAGGCCTACCGTAAGAGAATATACACGGTATAAAACAAGCTTATAATTTCCTAAACAATGTCAGTTTTATTGCAGAACAGTCAATCGCTGAATCTCTGATACACATTCCGTAAATGCAAAAATTGCCTTTGTGCCCTTCATAGACAAATTCAAATTGCCTTGGTGCCCCTATACATTGCCTTAATACCCTGTCAATTTAATGGCCACCTAAGGCAAAATTGCCTTGCCCCCCTGAAATCTTATTTTGAGCCCTGCGCACCATTAGATTTCCAGGGAGCGGGAAGTTTTTTGAAAAAAAATTCCCCCTCCACAGGGCAGAAGAAAAAAAAATTCCCCCTGAACATGGAACAGGTAGAAAAACAGTAATTACCAGAAAAAAAAATTGCTCTTGAATGGGGGAAAAAAAAAAAAAATCACCCCCGAACCCAATTTCCTGCTTCTCCCTGGAAATCTAATGGTGCGCCCCTAACCATAATGGCTTGCGATACACGTCCTCTTTCAATACAGCAACAAGAACTAGCAATTTTCTCGTTAGTGCAGCAGGGCTGTAAAAATTAGGCCACTACTTAGTACTTAATAAGTAGGCCTATACTTCACATCATGAATTGATACAGAGAAGCACATGAGTAGCTGATCAAAGCACAACTACAGGAGACGCAATGCGTATTACATGCGCATCAGTATCTATCATGCGCAAGTGAATGGGTACCATACCATTACTTGCGACTGAAGAAAAGCCTCACCATCCCTGCCTATTTAGTGATGATCAAAGTATAGATATATTTGTATCAGCATTGTTGCAGTTCTTTGCATTTTCTCCACATATTGACCAGAAATCAACCTTTCTTATGTCTATAACATAATAGCAAAAGCTGGTCATAAGATCACCTTTTCAGTCCTCCCAAAGTATTCTTTGGTCCTACATTGTACAATATATTGCCATGTCAAATCAAATGACAGCACGACCAATCAAAGTGATTTCAATTGCAAAAGCGTTTGATTAAATCAGTGGCACAGCCTTCACAGATAATTTATCTCAGTTTCAAAATTGTATTAAAAAAAATAACCACGCCACCTTGCTGGATAGGTGAGAGGCCACATTCCAATGGGTTAATAACCGCTTGGCTCCAAGTTTGTTGAAAGTTGGTGAAAATATTGAATTTGTGAGTCTTTACTGCAATATTGTAATTGTTTTAATACTAATCTTAGGTCAATATTTGACTGGTTATTAATTGTTGCAAAACAGGTTTACCCTAAATAATCCATCTGGAATTCGTAGGCTTATTTTAGGGTCAGGAACGGTTATGAACCTGTCAGCCAATATTATACCCATACACAATGACCCATACCTATGTCTATATATATGTTTATATATAACACATGGCCTATTTAAGGGTCAGCAACATTAAAGGTGAATTGGACAAAATAGCAAAATCTTATATGCACATGATTCACACTCCGTATGTTTGTTAATGACTGTCAAGCTTCAAATACTGAGAAAATTTTGATCAAAACCTACAGACATGTCAAAACGTATACTTTTGTTTTGCATGTTGATTTTGGGTAGGCCTACATGAGGCTTTTCTCTAAAAGTGTGTTATATGCAATAAGGGGAAGTTATATTGCTATAATATTACCTTTGCTTCGTAAAAATTACCTCACCATCATGTTCAGTATTCAAATCTGCTTCTAGAAATATATAGGCAAGCACGGACATCCGGGCGTCTTGTTTACATCCGGGACATTTGTCCGATAGAGCGCGGTGAAAACAATTGCCGACTCTCCATTCAACTCAATGGAGAAAATGACGGCTCTCAGATATTTCGATTGATATTAGCAAATTTTGAAGATATTTCGATTCCAAAATCATGTGAGATTTGTGGAATTCAATCCACTACAAGATGGAACAGCTCATCATTTCATAGATTTCCTTCTCGCTATTAAAGAAAGAAAATGAAGGAATACCTAGATTGTTTTTTAGATTGAGTTTTTTTAGACCACAGTGGTGCGTATGACACAGGTCTGCGCTTGCCTATACTTTTATCTGGATTTTTTTTATCCATTACTGAGTTAAAAAGCACACACCATTCCTGAAAACAAAGGGTTAATTGACAGGGCCCTTAAGTCCCCTGGCATTATATTGAAAGCAAAACTTCCTGGACACATTTATGATAATAGATGGAGTCTTATATGAGCACCACCAAATAACTTGGTGCTAGAGGTCCCAGGTTTGTATCCCAATGGAAACCATCAATTTTAAATACATATATTTTTGAGGAAAGAAAGAAATGAAGTTAAAATTAATAAATCACTTTAAAACTAAAATTTGAAGTATAATTATCTTGACTGATCATCTTTTAAAATTGAATTGTAAAAAAAGAAGGCCATGGACCTTAAGAATGTTTATGCCAATTGGATACCAATGACCTGTGGGTGCATAACCTTCATTGGCTAAAATTATCCAACACCTGCATACCTGGAATTCATACAAATCAAATTTCAGAGTAAAAAAGTCAGGATTTGTGTAATTTTTCAAACACATGGTCAATCGATTGATATTACTGGGGTATGGGGGTATTGGAAGCTCTTCTTATGATAGGTCCCTAGGATTATTCTGGTCCAGAACCCTTTAGCTACAGGAATAAATCCTAAAAAGAAAAGCATCCTAAAATCAAAGGTGCACAGGATTTCTTTGTCAAATTAGAATTAGCTACAAATACTGCCAAGCTTCAGAAGACATATATGTACAAGGTTTTGTCTTTTAACCCTAACTCCTACTGCTGGCCACTTCTCTGATTAAAATATCCTCAGAAACCAGTGCAAGTCAAAAACGTTGGGTTTCCACTTGGGTTTGAAGCCAGTACCCGTACCCGATCCAATTATCACTATGTCAAGCCACTGAGCATGGCAGCGATTTCATGATCATTACTAACTCCGGTCTATGACGCTTGAGTCTCTGAAAGGCTCATCTAGCACCACTATAAAGGTCCAAGGGCCAAGTGGACCTGCTAAACATGGATATTTATTCTTTATTAATTCCTTTCTTGTTTTAATTTGATATCTCTTTCAAGCCTGTTTTGATCAAAATCTTAACGCTGTTATGCACTGGTCTCTGATGTCTTATCCAAAATAAGACGCTGGTAACTGCTAATCAGTCTTGGCACGTGATTGGTCTGTGTAACTTGTGTGTACTGGCAGCAGTTGTTTTGTGCATCAATTACATAGCATGCAAAATGCCTTAATAGTGATTGCGCAAATTTCTTGTAATGCGTTATTAGGCTGCGATTACATAGAACTATACTATACGGGCACGTTTGTCCAATCTATAGGACCTTTATTTTTCATGATACTATCCGCAATGTAAATCCATAATCATTAGAATTTAGAGCTAGCCAGCGTACTGATCTCACCCTGGAAAACATTCTTTTTCTTTTCTAGAGAGAGATCAGCGGGATTTTTGTTTTTGAAATGGCTTCATGTATTATAAACAGTACAGAGATAATTGATTTATATCATGGATAGTATCACAGAAAAAAGGTCCTATAGATTAGAAAAATGTGCCCGTATAGTGTATACTATAGTTCTATGTGATCGCAGCCTTAAACACAGTGCGTGATGCAGAAGTCGCGCAACCATCGCCATTTTGTCAAACTCTTTAGCAAAGCCTTCCACTCAAGAATGATTGCTGTGTAGTTAGATAAGGTGAGTGAGCAACCAGGGCGTGTAATTATACTGGTAAGAATTTCAAGTTGACTAATTATGATCAGCCATTTCCTCAATAGTGGGCAGTCTGAGCGCTGACATCAACATCGAGGGTACCACCGTAAAACTGTTAGGGATAAATTCCTCTAGTGGTACCCCACCTCTATCTAAAAATAAGTTAATCAGGTGTCAAAATCAAGTCCATTAATTGATAAATTGTTTAATTTTGTTTACCTCTAGTTAACAACCAACAATGCATTCATGATAATGGAAGACCTGACTCCCCTTTTGCATTGCCGACATTGATTCATATAGTGTATTCTTGATTTATAGGGCTCCATAATATTGGGTACAAGTTTTATCGTCCATGACCTCTTTGAGTTTTGAGTTATGCCGGCTTTTTGACTAAATTTTGCAATACAGGGTGTCCCTTAAAAAAGGAAACCGAGATTTGCGCCCTCTGATCTTGGAAACGGTTGAATGATTTGGAGTACTGTTTTGCTAGATTAATGCACCAGAAAGTCCTCTTTACAACAAAACCAAATATTCCTACGTTGTTAACCTGGTTGAGAAATTACGACCAATTTTATGAATTGTGCATTTTATGCCTTTGAACCACTTTTGGTAGAGTTAACTTCTTCGTCTTTTGGTGCCATTTGGTGGAAATTTGAAGACTTTGCTGTTAAGCAGGGATGTAAGTGACACAACGTTTAACAACCTGAAGTAGTGACAGAAAGGCCTGAAAATGGAGTAAAATCGTCCAAAACTAGGCTGAGAATAAGTAAAACACGGTAAATTTTGAAGGGCCTGAATTCGTACATCCATGTGTTAAGGTAGGGCAACAGGAAATCTCTCTTCAATAATAAACGGCAACTTTATCAAGGCTACGTATCTGTTCTCATTCAACAAGTGACAAAGAAAACATTTAAAAGATGAACTGCATCTTGTAATGCTATTAGCTGGTTTAAATAAAGCATGCACTAACAAAAATACGATTTCAAGCTGATGAATGGTTTGAAATTCAATTTTGGGATTGGATCTCAAATAGGAAGCAAATTAATCATGAAATCTCCTTTAAAAAACGTTCTTGTGTTCAGTTGCACTCTCCGAGTTCAATATTCTAAATCTAGGAACAATCCGATATTCAGTCATCCAAAAAAGAGTCTTAAAGGAGTCCTTCTTTCAACACGGCTTAAACTCAAGCACATCATGAGCAAGAAGTTAATCAATAACGCTACCAAAAAGTGGTACAAAGGCATAAAATGCACAATTCATTAAATTGGTTGTAATTACTCAACAAGGTTAGCAACGTAGGAATATTTGGTATTGTTGTAAAGAGGACTTTCTGGTGCATTAATCTAGCAAAACAGTACTCCAAATCATTCAACTGTTTCCAAGAACAGAGGGCGCAAATCTAGGTTTCCTTTTTAAAGGGACACCCTGTATAGTTGGAAAGTTTTTCAACATAATACTATTAGTCCTATCTACCAATAAATATTCTGATTCAAATTCATCATTCTCAGATATTAAAAAGTGTTAACATGTAACTTTAAATAACTTTAAATCTCAATGGGGAGGGAAAATATTAAGTTATAGTCAAAAGATTGAAATTATGAATCACCTACTAAAGCCTTCAACATATAATCAGCAGCTTACCTATTTGACTTATCTTTAACCCAACCCATCTCAATCCAATGAAATCAAACATACAAAAATCACAAAATAAGCCCTAGTCCGAATACGTCCTGGGAATGCGTCATCAACCCTGTTCTTCATAGATAGTGGATATAATGTAAGTTAATGTATTGGAACAAAAGTGCTGCCCTGGTAGGCCATACTCTGTGGCTTGCCATAGCTGGACATTGGATCTGGATACAAGAGGTGGGTTCAAATCCCAGGGGAAATGGGAAATGTTTGGATACCGTATTTAGACTTGTTTTTAATTAAGTACTAAAGTTAGGTCATTGACAGGATATATAGGCATCACCAGCCCGATTGTTGATAAGACTGGACATTGGATCATTTGCAAGCGGCCTGAGATTCCAATCCCATTGTCCACTCTGCCAAGAGACAAAATGATATATGATCTTCTGAATTTCAAATGACAGTCAGTAAGAGATAGTGAATGAATCTAATTATTTTAGTAAGAAGGCACTACTAATCAAATTATTCTTGAAATAAAGATTGAAATTTTTATTTCAGAGAAAACTTAAAAAAACACTTCAACTCTATGACAAGTTTATGAAAACAAAGCAATGGTCTAAAACAAGTAATGGAATGCAGATAGGTCCCAAGGACAAGGTCACACTCAAAATTGTTGTGATTTAGGCTATTGAGATTGAGCAATAGTTAAAGATCGTAAATTAACAATGTGGCGACGGCTACAAGCTTGCTCGGGATGGGGTCCTTCAAAATATTTTGTATGTGCATGTGTCTAATGGACTTTAAAATGTGACCCAACTCTATACCTATTATTGACTCAAAAAGCCAATCACCAGTATACCAATTTTGTCAGAAAAGCACCAAAATTGAGTAAAATTGGGTCCTTTTAAAGCAAATTTCCACAAATACACCAAATTTTTAACAAAATTGGCACTTTCAACTGCGACAAAAACCATCCCATCATTATACCAAAATCTGCACACACAAAAAAAAAACCACCCCCAAAAGCAGGCAAATAATACATATACCATTCAATGTGAGCACCCCCACCCCCGTCCTCGCCATGAAAGACTCCAAAACAAGGACTAGACAAAAATGCGACAGGTTCATCTTTTAATCCACATCATACTTCTTCTGCTCAGACTGAAACAATATCAAAGAATTACAATTATTTCATACATAAAACAAAACAAAAATATCTCAGCTTAAGATGGCCAATGAACTAGCAACCATGCATAATGCGTTAAATCTGCACCACCCCCTCAAAAGATAACACAGTCAAAATATTTTTCAAAGGTATTATTTCAAGAAATCACAGGCTTAATTTTGCAGTCATTGCTTAATTCAGTTCTTCAAACACATAAAAACCAAGAAGAAAAACAACTACCACATATCAATCACCGCTCAGTCGTGCGACTACACCAAGGATAATTAGGAAATAAAAAACACCTTTTATCACTATGACAAATTCGATGTCATCAATGACAATTATCAATCACTCTTCCATTCCTCAATAATATCACTGATTAAGGCCGAGGTCTTCAGTCACTTCATTTCATAACGACACAAATGAGAAGCCGCCTTAATGAGAAAGCAAGCAAAATTCAAAATGAAAGCCATAAACAATTATTTGAAGTTTTATTATCGTACTGATTGTTACCAAATACAGTAAGAACTCTATCACAATTGTATCATAAAATTCTTAATCAAATTTTCACAAAAGTCTTAATTAAATTTTGCTAATATTGTGGTACACAATTTGTATAGAACTGAAACACTTCAGACAATTCACAGCAATTTTCTCACGCTCTTCAAAAATATCCTGAATACATATATTTTAAAGAAAATGTTGATTTCAATAGTTGGCATCAATATATTAATTTGCAATGTTCCAGATTTGTGGTAGACGTGATCGCGAGACCATTATTTCTATTCGTGTGAGGCTACGTGGGCCAACGAAAAAGTATCTTTTTGTAAAATAACTCTTATGTGCAAGGAAAATTATATCCTGTTCTTTTAACAGTCCGGGCAACGAACCAGAGCTGGTTCAGTTTCAAGAACCAGATTTGGAACAAAAAATCCCACAATGCATTGCACTTATACATTTAGTTTAAATTTTCAAACCTAGTTTTAATTATTATAGATAGTATTTTTTGCTATTTTGTCAACATATACTTGTTCTTAGTAAGCAATGCTATATTTTTGATTAAAAACGTTTTAAAATAATTTAAATATTTCATTGATTACGTAATCTAATTAATTCTATGTCTTAATTAACACATAACCTCACGTCAGATATTTAAAAACTCACAACTGATTTTTAGGCAATATCTTAAAAGTTACGAAAACGGCAATAAAAGTTTATCCAAACCTCTAATAAACTCTCCCAGGAACAAAAACCTACAAAACACATTTCCGATTCAGATCTGATTCAACTGAATCTAGAAACAAATATCTAGGGTCGGTTTTTTCAAATTCTTGATTTTTTTTAAAAGTTTTTAATTCTTTGCCATTAAAAAAGACATAAATTACTTAATCTAACCCTAACCATTAATACCACCACCGCCACCATTACCACAAAAAGTCCATAAAATAATACAAAGCTTGTCTCATATGTAACAAGTGCATATTTCTTGTACAAATATCACCATAATAAATGTAGCTCTGTAACCTCAAAACATTGTTAAACTTATCTTCTCCGTTCCAACATTGGTTCATCTCAAAAATAAATCTGTGAGTCTGTGCCTTGGCACACAAGTATTTCAGTGCAGTCTAGTGATAATTTTTACCATCACATGAAGAGGGTGATAGTAAAACTATCAAAAAGCAAAAAGCTAAGAAATGCCAAGAATTTATGTATTAAAGATGGAAGTGTCTATACGCACGACCGTCGTGCACTGAATTGTGTGAAGTCTATACACACGACCGTTCTTCCTTTAGTCTATTACCCCGTTCAGACAGAGCCAAAAAGTCATCTTTAGTTGTCTTTAGTCATATTCGAGTTATATCGAGTTCAAAATTCACTTGTGTGTGAACAGTTCAAGTCATCTTAAGTCGTCTTTCAAAAAGTCGTCTTACATCGAATTATCAACTCGCTAAAAAGCAAGTTAAGTCGCGTTAGTAACACGATGTAACTCGACTAACGACGACAACCGATGACTTTTCGTGTGTGTGTACCCCTGTCGTCGTAAGTCGAGTTGAATTCGTGTTTACTTCTACAGCGCATTGACCTGGAACAAGTAAAGTTCATCTCAATTCGACTTCAAAATCGTAGCGCATGTGTGAACAGTCGTAAGTCGAGTTACTTTTCGCTAATCCAATGTCGTGTTCGAAATTAAAAATGGACTCGATATCAACTGAAGACGACTTTTTAATGTGTCTGAACGGGGTATATTTCTATTCACACCATAGTAACACAGCAAAATCATACCTTGTCAATCACACTCTGATCAATTGTAATAATACCGCAGTAAATATTGAGATCGGTGTTATTATCGCCTAAAAATATCCTCCCAGAGTTACTGCATGATATAGTTTTAATTAAAGTATAATTTCTAATAATAATATATTGAAATTTTACTTGTCTTCATGTGAGTTTTTCATGTTGTTTTTAATTCGTTATTGAACAAAAGTACTTATTCATTTATTCATTTATATATCATTCATCCTATTTGCTTATTTATTTATTTATGATATGTTTTTGCTTTGTTACTTGTATTTTGAATGGAAATAAACACAGGGAAGAACGGTCCTGCATATAGACTTTACAAAATTAAGTGAACGACGGTCGTGCGTATAGCCATGGCCATTAAAGATATACTTTAAAACTTGATATACTGTATGGGTTAGTTTCCACCTTTATGAGCTATCAAATATTTGGTCAGCAAGTCGTTGTTATCTTATAATCTAAAATATAATTCCAATGTATTTTCTAATAATAACGGAGACTTGGTGATGAAAAATCAATACACCCATTTGAGGAGTATTTGGTGTCAAAAGTTTGGTGCTTTGCAACACCAAGCATCCATTATTGATCAGAAGATGTATTGGAATTAATATAACAACAAAGACTTGTTGCACCAAATATTTGGTAGCTCAAAAGAAGTATAAACTGACCTTCTAAGAGGTATTTTTGTGCTTCATTTATGCCTAAAAAAATTGTTGAATTGCCTTTTGCGACAAGGTCGCTTTTTTATTTATTTTTTGGGGGGTGAACTTTTGCCTAACTCAACAGTGCATTTGGTAAAAATATCATGATATTTGGGTTGGATTTACAACAATATTAACAGAATGTTAATTATTTGCATGGAACAAGCATAAATCTTTAATAATTAAAGCACAAAACTATTAAAATATTTATATAAACTATTTTGTTCAGTTTTTTGGTGTCCATTTTCAAGAGAGAAAAAAAAAAAAGATCCGACCGACCGACCATCAATTTCACCATTAAAGGGCAAATCAACAACTTTTTTTAAAGGCCTTATTTTGGCCCTATTTGCACTCAATTCATCTGGACTAAAAATATATAAACCACAAAAATGGTATGTACATAACTGCGTAGTATGTACATACCATTTTTGTGGTTCATTTATTTAATCTAATTGAATTTTTGAGCTCCATACTACGCACATTACAAATATCAGGAGCGCTAAAATTAAAACACCCAAAATGGTCCAAAATAAGCAGTCTGCGAAAATAATCATATTTACAGTAGTGCACACCATGTTTTGCTCCTTAACATGTTTAATACCACAAGACAAACAGATCTACTTCTCTGAGCAGATGATACAATGAAAGTTGCATTCATCATAAATCACAGGTGACAATATTTTGTCGCATCTCATACCCTGTGTATAAAAAGGATGACACACTACAACTGTGAAAAGCATTATATTGAGATTTAAGAGTAATAAGGCCAAAAAAAAAATTGTTTG
>JXSR01S018462.1:1663-28222 GCA_000969725.1 Ophiothrix spiculata
TGGACCTCAGCTGGTCCTCATATGCAGGACTTGGGCCCTTCCAGGGGGTCATAATGTTCAGACCTTTGCTTATTTTGGGGCTGACTTATACCCTGGGTAAAACATTTTACTGTTATTTTAATTTTAGTTGTTCTTTAAAATAACCCCAACACTTGTCTTTTTCTTAGTCGCATGATCTTACAACTTGGTGCCCCATATTTTGTGCCACAATTCACGGACCTTACCGTGGTGTAAGATGTGCAGAGTACAGTTTTGTTAGTGTTGAAGTTGGCATCTCTGTACCAGAGTTTGAACAGGTGGTCTTGGTGGTGATGTTTGCTGTGGCGTAACGGGAAAACAGAGACTCTGGCAGGGTTAGAATATGTATCAGTAAAGTTGTGACAGTAGGCAGTTCGTGGTGTAGATTTAGGGCAGGAGCATACATGATGTAGTCATGTTGGTAGTCAAACATTTTTAAAAGAAGCAAAAGGGCAAATTTGCCCCCAGTTTTACAACACTTTCCCCTGGGTTGGAACTAGAACTTTTTGGCATGAAACTTTTATTATATAGACATGAAACACAAAAGCAAATACATTAAAATGCCTGTTCATCAAGAATATCCCCACCCCTGAATAGGTGTTCCTTCAATTTTAGGTGCATTTTGAACGTGAATGTATAGCCTGGTACAGATGGGTTGGCATATTTATGACAATATTCTTCATATACTATTGATTTTATTGTAATAATGAATGATGAATAATGATGTTGTGACCTCATCCATTTTTTCGAGGGCGCAACCAGAAAGTAACAATCAAATTCCATTGGCCTTATGTTCATTTAAAATGCAATAATGAATTGAGATAAAATAATGAATAATGAATAATGAATTCTCCCTCGTCAGAAATTTTGAAGTCTCCAACAAGAAACTAAGAATCAATTGCAGAGGGCCTAAAATGAAAAAATACTAATTATTGTACTTGAAAAACCAGAGATTGCTTTTTCTATATTCAAGAAAGGAACCTTTTTTAATTAAATTTATGAAAATCACACTGACACTGTTCGGATCAGAGAAATCAAACGGTATGTTTGGTTTGTTTACATCGGTTACCATTTGCTCGAGACACTAGCCCCAAACAGTTGTTCCGTGTATTTTCTCTTATGTGTAACGTATTCATGAATCATGCGTGAGTGTATCGTGTACACGTATGAGATAGACTCAAAACCAAAGGTCAATGGCAGAACGTACAGCATTGCCAACAGTTGAAGCTTAACCCCGGGAGCTTACCAAGTTTGTAAGTTTACACGCCCAGTAATATCCCCCGGACATTAGATAGGAAGTAAGTGAGTAAAATATTCACAGATTTATGTTTTTAGTCCTTTGATTTCGGGCGGTATCTACCCCTAGTTTGTTTACATCAAGATCCGGGTACTAATTCGATCATTCCATTTGCAAATATAGGGGTGAGGGTCAATAGATCGTTTTTTAATAAGACAATGTGCATACATGTGCATCTTACACAGGTGCAAAAGCTGGCATGCCATTCCATAATAAACAAAACATGATCTTGGACAATATTTTCTCTAGGATTTACAGGGTGTCCAAAAATTAACTACCCATTTTTAAATGCTTATAACTTTAAAACCAGGATTCGCATGCCAACTATAGACATATGTATTGATAGAGGAAACTTGTAAAATTATTTTGGTACCAAACATTATGCAGTCAGTAAACTTCTAAGATAACAAGAAGGTCTGAAAGTTCAAAGTGGTTGAGCCAATAAACCATACAGTGTTGATACTCTTCTGCCACTTCACTATGACGACATGACGCCTCTTACAGCTAAACGGTTTAGAATGGCTTTATTAATTAACTTTTTCATGAACAATCATATTGCCCAAATTAATGAAACCCTGGCCCTTTCACTCCCATGATTTAAGTCCGCTCGATTACTTTTTAAGTTATCTGAAGGACAGTACATCCCAACACCCTGGACTATTCCTGACCTTAAACAGAACATCACCAGTGAAAACAGGAAGATCAAGAAAAACGCATGCACAAACGTCCAGACCTTTGTCGTTAGAGTAAAAGAATTTTTTGAAATCTGCAAGGAGGCCATCTAGAACATATTCTAAAATACTAGGCAGCTTAATCTGGATAAAAAGAAGGTAATTTGATATGTCCCTGTGAGTGTAACTTTGAATGTGTAATCAGGGGTAATGCTGTTGTGTACCATTTAAAGATGAGCATAATGCGAGAGTTACGCTTTGACAAATTAAAAACATTTTAATGAACATTACGTAATTATTAAGACAAAACCACAATCAAAAATCTTTGTATTAACATTGTAAAAGCTGTTTCGCTGAATTGGTCATTAAAATGATCATGAATGATTCTCATGTCTTCAAAGATTGATCCCTCCTCTACATGTGACTCGCACATTTGTTTTTCTTCTCAGTATGAAAGTAGGCTTTTTGCGTTTGACGTAATTTACGTTGAAAATGATTTTCAAAAATGACAATTATATCATGTTTGGTACCAAAGTAATTCTACAAGTCTTCTCTATCAATACATAAATATAGTTGCCATGCGAATCCAGGTTTTAAAGTTATAAGCATTTAAAAATGGGTAGTTAATTTTTGGACACCCTGTAGTTTCACAAATTATTTTCCCTCTCATAATTAACATGTTTTCCAGTATGTTAATTATGTTATAAAATTTCTCCTATGTGCCTTCCCCTTTTGTTAGATTAACGAGCATACAAGTATTCTGAAATGTTTGTTGATTTAAAAAAAATCAAAATGTGTAAGTACTTTGATCATGCATTTTTCTAGTTAATTTTAAAATGACGACAAGTTTCACATCACACACAATGTAGACTTTCTATGCCGGCCTGTGTGATGTTGCAGTCAGCAACAATAGGACTCGGGGGGGGGGGGGGGGATGTATGTGGATCCACTCAAAACAAGTCAAATCTCAATCGACCACAAGCTGGGGCGGGGCTATTAATTTGTTATTTTATATCTTCTTATACCTCATCAAAGATGCATCATTTTGGAGCACCTTGATTTAACTAGCTTGCTTGTGGGTTGAACTTGTGCCAAAACTAAACAGACGTAATAGGTTTAAGACAGGCTCCAGTTGAGACAAGTTATGATGCAACTTCAGTACAAACCGATACAGGAATAATAATGGCGCTGAGTCTATGATGTCTTCTTTAGAGGATCTATGGCAATAGCACACATCCAGCATTTTCATGTAGTTAGTTGTCCGATATGAGACTTAACAAAATCACCAAGTCGGGCCCATATTCATGAAATTATATGGACTGACAACAGTAAGCGAGTCAGTCTAGTTACTGCCCAACACTCCTAATGGAGGTCAAATGAGCAGGAATATTTATTACAATATTTTTTGTTTTGTTTATTTTGTCAGCCCATGGAGGATAGTTGATGATTGCGGTGGTGCCTTTTCTATGGGCTGTATAGGAGGCGGTGTGATCCATACAATATTAGGAGCTAGAAATGCACCTGCTGTAAGTATGAAGATGACATATATACCAAAAAGTTTCAAAAAGGACTCATTTTCAGGCAATGTGGAAAGGGCCCTGGAGGTGTTAAGGTATATACTCATATTACATTCTCAGAGAACATACATCTTCCATACTATTTTTCTGATTGTGAATCCAAATTTCACTTCCAAATTGTGTATGTTTTTGAGATATTGCTGAAAATGTATAAATACTGGTATTCCCTTGTGTTAATAACAACCTCATCTCCAGAGTTGCATACGGTTCCTTCCTTGCTTATGGAAAGAAAACAAGAAGCAACCTGAGGTTGAAACTGAAACCTCACAAAATGCATTTCGGAGGTTAGTGTCAATTACCATACTTGAAAGTACATATTTTGAAATAAGATCCTATAAACCTTTTCCAAAATATCTCTTTTTTGGGGAGCGGGAGACTGGAGAGAGCATTTGGGGCAAGATACCTTTTATGTTGACTTTTGTATGTTTTAGAGATTACAAAATCCACATATTGTCCTTTATCCACCTAGTTTGATCAACAAATGTGACAGAAAATTGCACTGTTGCATAAATAGTTCTTGTCCAGTGAAGGAGTGGCAATTACCCTTTCCATATCGATAGTGAACACAATTTTAGTTTCACCCAATACTGTAGGAAATGCAGACCTGAAACATTACCACGTTTACGCAGATTTTTGTGATTTTTCCTCTCACGTAAAATTCCGCTTTTTTTAATTTATTATTTTTATTGTTATGTTCCTCGTTTCAATATTTACAGATCAAAAGAAAATCTGCCCATGTTTGTTTTAAACAACATTTCTTGTTGAAACTTGTTTCACAAAAAGTTGACATCACTGTGTATAATATAGCCTACTGTGACTTGTAGTAATGTTAACCTTGTGGGAAAAACGATACCTGATGTACAAATGTATTAAACAGACAACGCTTTGCACATTTCAGCCCTTTTTGTTTTTTAAACCCCTGTTTCAGATCTGGAAATAGATACTATCTATCCATTGTCGCACTGTTGCATGACACATTTGCATACTGCCGCAATGGTCTGTCGCAAGAAAAATGACCATCGCGACAGGGTAATCGATATATACAAGGTCGAGTTTGCGCACTTTAAATTTTTGCCTGTCGCATGGTCGTGCGGCAGCACGACAGGCTAGTCTGAAACCAGCTTTACAGTTTTACAATCCAGTCTGTTGGCAGTGCTTGAGCTAGCACTGGAAAAGTTTTAAATGTTGCAGCAAATGAGCAATCAAAGCAAATATGGACATTATAGCTTTTGAAATAGACAGTGACATTATAATGTGCATGCATTATTCATTTGTTTGCGTTTCTTTTTACAGGGTTACAGAAATAGATTTATAGGCAGTCTAATCGCAGTCAAAACTAAAGCACCAATTGTAGGAGGTAGGTGGGTCAGAAGGATGAATAGAAAAGTGACATCAGTCACATTTAGGCCTTGGTCAATGTGTCACAATTTTTTTTGAAAATTTTAAATACCCAGTATTTTTAAGATTGCAGTTAGCAACTATGTGCACATCATTGACAGAAGATGCCAGGTAAGGAAAATTCATTAGTCTGATTTAAGCTTGTATTATACCGTGTTTTTCTCTTACGTTACACGGTAAGCTTTTGACGAAAGTGCACTGGTTGACCGGTCCACGATCAAAGGAAAGCAATACCATGCAAAATTTCCCACTGTCACAAAATAGTAATACTAACCGGTCGATCTACCGAGGAAAATTGTCCAAACTAGAGGGGTTAAATCAACATATTTTCAAGTAATATTTTGAATGAAAAGTTTAGAATTCAGTTCATTAAATGTTCTGTTAAAATACCCGAAAGAGGGTGTTTTTTTAATTTCAAAACCAGGTCAGTTAATCGGAACTCAAAATTCGGATACGTATCCGAATTTGGATACTTCGTATCAAAATTCTGATACCTGTATCCGAATTTGGATTAAAAACAGCTGAAATGGGATATCAGCTGAAATTAATATTCAGCTTCGCCGGGCACCATACCGGTATGTATAAAAGTCAATAACATCATTTGTCATCTAAATTCTAAGAAAGTTTTGGCCAAATTATTTTGCCTTCTGTGCAAAGGAGCCATCAGGACATGTTTCGAAGCTGTCCCGCTGGAATTGCACAGATGGAAATTACATTTCCCCAGATAGATATATCAATGCAAGAAAGATGGTCTACATATACTTGCCAGCTTGCGCTATCGATTTGTTTCCTGCGCCACGACAGGCGTATCAGAATTCTAATACCCCTCCATATCATAATTCTGATACGGGTATCACAATTTCGATACAAAATGTACGTGGGTATCCAAATTCGGATGCGTATCCGAATTGTGAGTTACGCCGAACTGAGGTGCAATCGTGGTTTAAAGTGGTGACACTTTCCGACATGTAAGTCTCCATCTTGTTAAGTGAAATCGCAATTGCGCATGTGTAGTTCATGCTAGTTAAACAATGTCAGTGCATGATCAGCTTATTTTCATCCTTATAAGTTATATGAAGTTGTGAACATCACCATTTGTGACAATGATAATAACAAAAACAAACACGGTTCATTTTTTCTCGATCATAGCGCAAATGGCAGTTTCTTTGAGGATAAAATGCATTTTATCTGGACAGCTTTCACCTCTTTCGTGTTTTCGTCTACCGCGTATTTTTTACGTAACATGAGTCTTGCATTCGTGTAACGGTACAACCGTGTTTCGTTTTCAAGCTTAGTCTGATAATGACCCAATGATGACTGATCAGGTCGCAACATAGCTAAAAATCATGGTGGGTCTAGTTCGATGGCGTAACAGGAATTGTTTTCCACGTGTGGTAAAGTCATGTTTTCTTGATTTTTTCCCAGCGTGTCATTGTTTTTTCCCAGTAGAATTTTCCTATTTGGTAGACCAAAAACAAATTGTCGTCGATTTTGAAAACTGACAATTAAAAAAAAGGGGGCTCATTGGTCCCATGTTTGAAATTTCTCACTAGATTTTCAAAATTACCCTTCTCTTTCTTCTTCATTCACTCTTATTTTACCCTCTCTCTCTTTTCCTGATTCGGGGCAAAAATTTCCTGCTGACAAGCTTCATGTAGGGCAGTCTGCACCACTATCTGTTATGTCACCGCCATGTTACAAAATCAGCCATTTTGGACACCCTATTTTAAACTGCATTGCTTTTACACTAGGTTCATAGTGGATAATCATATGTTTGGTGTTGAGATTTATTCATGAAGTGAAAGCTTTCTAAACTGCCTTCTCAATTGTGACTATAAAAGAGTGATTTTTTTTCTTTACCATGTATTCACAATTTGTTCATCTTTACAGGTAATTTTGCTGTGTGGGGAGGTTTATTTTCCACATTTGACTGTGCTCTAGTACACGTAAGACAGAAGGAAGATCCATGGAATTCTATCACATCAGGGGCATTGACAGGAGCTGTGTTAGCAGCAAGGAGTGAGTACACATTATGGAGTCTTTATTTTCAAGTTTCCACTCTTACTATAAACCAATCAATAATGTATTGGACAGCATAAGCAAAAATCCATATTACAGGGCCCATTACTTGTAAATACAACTCCACATGTATTTCTGTTTATCGTCATATCCAATGGGTGATTTTAACATTGACCTTATAATAATATAATAATATTTATTCAAATCACTTGCAATTTTCAAACATGACTTTACAATACAATATCACAAGATAATTACAATACATAAAAATAAAATATTAACAAACTTAATGAATACATGCAATATAAAAATACACAAACAAGTTGCAAGCAATTAAGGATAAATGAATGGGTTCAGTAAATTAATTATGTTGTTTTCCCTCCATTCCTACCCATTAAACAAAAGTCCATAGTGCAGGGCCTAATGTTTGTAAATGGAACCCTCACCTGCTTACTATGGATTTTAGTTTAAATCGTCCAATAAATTTTTAATTTGCCTATAGTTCAACCATTTTCGGTTGTGGCATATCGAGGGTTAAGAGCCACAAAAGGCCGCATATACTCTGCATTTCACTAATCCTCAGAACAAAAGATTTCAAGACCTAATGAGTCTTTCCAGATGAATAATCTTATGTGAAATAGACCATATCTATAATTGACATACTCCCGCCGTTGATGGGGTAAATCCACAGAATCGGACGGGGAACGGAACTCAGAGCAAGAGCAAGTATGTAGATAATTTAATCTTGAAAGCACCATAATAATAATAATAATAACACAAAACTTATATAGCGCAAACTGAATGACCTCGAAGCGCTTTACAATATCAAGAAACAAATATAAATACATAAATATTCAAACATATAGGATAAAAACAGATTTTAAAAATATACTTTTATACACAAATAGGATTTTTAAAAGAACTAAAAAAACACACAAATTAAAAAGTACAAACTACTGCAATTGCAGGAATTTTAAGACGACCGCAGGTGAATACCCGCAGCCTACTCATGAGGTGGAAAAACCGCATGAGTTTACAATATTAAAACAAATGTGGTAAAAATACTGAGAAATATACATCAATTAAATATATTTAAAACACCGATGAGCTGCGGACACTGGCAAGAACGTGTTTGAAATTTCAGGATAATAAACATCAATTACAAAAGTGCGTCTTGAATAAATGAGTCTTCAATTTGGTCTTGAATGCATTGACTGTAGCAGCATGGAGTTATGAACCTTCGGTTTTTGTTATTGTTGCCTTGTCGGGTTAAAAATTCAGCGAGAATCCAAGAATCCATTCTCGCAGAGATTCCCCATAAAAGATTTTGCGCGAATCCAAATAGATTTTTGTAATGTGAGTAGAATACACTGTGTATGAATCATAATGTAAAATATCAAAAGATGCTTGCAAAAATTATCTCCTGGCAAATTTACAAGAATCCAATATGATTCTCGCAGCATAGAACAAATTTCTACCCCTACCTTGCAAATACAGCCTCATGACTCTTAACCCTCAATGTATTCCTTATTTAAGTTTGCTCAGTGTGCTGTTATAATAACAAAAATTAGATACATCTCATATAATCTCCAATCATTGGATAAAATTTCAGAACTAGCAAAAAACCATACTTATGAAACAAATCAGTTCTGGCCATACATTGAATATGGTATTAAAGATGTTCTTTTGTGTGGGATTCATGGAAACTCCAGCATAGATATGAGTCGTGGTAACTATGTTGTTTAGACTGGGATTAAAATGTATGATCAATAAACTTTGACCCCAAGACTGAACATATAGGGGACAGAGCTCATTGAGTAATTCAAAATTCAAAAGCAGAGAGGAAAGTTTTAATCTTGATGCAGAAGTTTATTATTTGTTAAACATGATCAGTATCTTTGACTTAGTCAATCAGTATCTAAAAACAGTATTTGGTACTATGTTTTGCAGATGCTAATAAGTGCAGTAAATCTTAAAATGACAAAACCTCAGGGAGATGTCTTTGAAAGAAGATAAACGTGTGTCTCATTCAGGAACACAAAAGATTCAGTTTATCAGTTGCTCAGGTGTATTTCCTCATAAAATATAATTATACTTGGATTGTTTTGGATGGGTTCACCGTCAGTTTTCTTATCAATTATCTGTTTCTTTTTCAATTCAGGTGGAGCAATGGCAATGGCAGGGTCAGCAATGATAGGTAAGAATTCTGTTTATTTTGTCAATGTTTGCCATCAAAATGTTTGTTGCATGTGCAACTGACAAATGCATTAAAGTGAGTTAATGAACATCACAGATATTGAATGATATGAGACAAAGCAACACTTTGGATGCGCCCAATACACAATCCCTGAGTGAATAATGTTGTTGCTACCACATGGACAAACCTTGAACACAAGTTCATTGAATATTCAGCAAGATTGGGGCTACTTTGCTTGTACTTCATAGTTTATAGAGTATGATTAACATACTCTCTTTAGCAAGGCTTGCGTAATTGTGCAAAACACATAAAAGGAAGGTTGCGAGTTCGAGCCCCACTAGCTCCAACATTTTGTGAACCTGGTAAATCACTTTTAGTCAACCTGAGCACATCGGAGAGCTGTTGATTCACTTTGTGCTTACTCGATTAACAAAATGGAGTCTTTATCAAGTCAGTCTCCTGTGATATTTGACCACACATGTCTGTTCTTTCAGGTCTTGTGTTCCCTCCTAATCTCTTATCCTTGGCCTATTGACTTATATGGTCCATGCATGGTAGTAATATTCCTATTTTCTACAAGTAGGTTAGCACATAAAGCACTTTAAAGAAGTTTCACTGTTGTAGCCCTCAGCAAATGTGAGTTTTCTGGTCAAAAGCGGAGGTCAAAAGCAGAATTTATACTCTATCAAAATGCAAACACATACCTGCCAACCTGTAAATGTGTAAAAGTAGACTTTGCAACCAAAAAGGTAGATTAACTTATTTCATTAAAAAGTAGATTTTACACATAAAAGTACCAAGAAGTTATGTAATTTTAGATTCAGAAATCTTGTTTAGTAAGATTTTCTGCTGTCATATGCCTAAAAAATCTTACTAAATAAGATTAAATCTTACTAGTTGGCAGGTATGCAAACATACGGATCAGTTCCCGCTTGGAATTCGGAGATGAAACTAAATTTGCACATGCTCTTTGTATTTGCATCAAGTATAACTTCCAATGATATTGTTGCCAGCATTTGTAGCTTGACTTTGATTTTTTGCTCTTGATTTCAGGTGGTGTTTTGTTAGCTATGATAGAAGGCATTGGTATATTAATGACAAGAATGTCAGCAGAACAATTTAGGCCAAGTAAGTATTGTCAATATCAGGATTGTAATCGCTATCTTCTAAATAAGCTCCCTGAAAATCGCACCGAGAATATTCAAACAGTCGAGCTTCTACACAGTCCGTGCGTACGTGTAATTCAGAATTTAAATCAACTGACAAAGCTGACGCATGATGATCGTTATGACTGGTCAGTTTTCCCCAGTGACAAGAACTTGGCGTGACGATCGCGGTAACAACCAAATGCAGTGGGTTGCGTACATCACAGAATACTACTTGAAAAACGTTAATGAGGAAAAACCCCGCAGAACACTACTTGAAAAAACGTTAATGAGTAAAAAACCCGCGAGCCCATTTCGAAGAATGACTGTAATGGCAGTGTACGGAAGCACTGACATCTCATGAAACTTGCTTCTATCATATATATAAGATGAGGTTATTGTCCCGTTCTTACTAAAAAATGAAGGGAACCAAGTCCACATTGATTTTTGTGTTTCTCAATATGGCTGTAGAGGTCTCTTCATATCATGCTGCAACTTAAATGCAGTGAATTAAATTTACTGATTATGTCAAATGCTTTTGTAGCATGTAGGATAGGGTACACTTAACCTGGATGCATTTAAAAACTGGAAGGCATTGGCAGCATGAGCACCATTAATGACCACTTATATAATCAATAATTTAAATAGGTAGCATATGAGATTTCTTCAGAATGTTACAAATTATGAATTTGTAGCAGTATCATGGTTGAAATAAGTAATTTCCTTTAAAACAAATCTCAAGGGTCCGTATAACTGTGCAACGTGTGCAACGTTTGTTGCATTCAAATATTCATTATTTGAAGGAAATTCAATGACTTCATTAATAAAGACATCAATGACCTCTAACAACACCAACAGGTCCACTTTGAAAAGTATATGTACGTCACTAATCTACGACATTTTTTAACCTAAACAATCAATGGATAAAAAAACAGCTCATTTTCTTGAAAATAACCCTAATTGTGTTTCACAAGATCCGTTGTAGAAATCGTCTCGTTTACTGGTCAGGCATGCTTACAACTGGGCACCTCAGTGACCCATTGGATATTCACAACCATCAATTGATCTTCATCATTACAATTATTATGTACTCATTTTCTCTTTTCCTTTAGTTAATCCAACTTTGGAAGACCCATCACAGCTAGGACCAAAGGATAACCAATTTGGAGGCGGTGGTGGTGCTGGTGGTGGGATGCAATACCAGTGACGATAGATGGACTTATTTTATGTGTATCATGAACAATAGACAATATTTTATTGTGGGAGTTGTTTTGTAAATGCTGAATGCCTGTTCTGACTGATTGTTCTCATGACAATTACATTATTAGAATAGGTCAATCAGGATTATGTCTTTATGGTTATATACCATAGACCCGTCCTTAGAAAGTAAGAGCTGTTCCTCTTTGATTAGTATGGCATTGAGAAGTCCTGCCCTAAATCACCATCATTTGCTTGTCAAACTGGGAAACATTTCCATGATTATGCATAGAAGGCTATGGAAGCAAGTGCTGGACTCCTCTGACAGCCAGGACCAGAAATTCAGTGCTAGTCCAAGAGTACACTTTCACAGAGATTTGCACAAGGAAAATCACAAATTTCTAGTTAGACTCTTTTAAACTGTAGAATATTTAATGTCCCCTTACCTGGCATTCCTCCGAATATAAGTTTGAATGATGCATTTGTCACAATGTTCAGACCAGTTGTAAATTTACGGTCGAAAATGATGCAATAGTTATAGACTTATTAATTTCACAGACTCAAATATCCACCATTTACTGGGCCAGCCACTTCATTTACTCAAATCAATGCACGAATTGCACACATTTAAATCAATTGTGCATATTACTGCATTATACAGTGGAACCTCTTTAACACGAAATCTCTTAACCCCAAAACCCTGATAACACAGACTAAATGTTCAAGTCCCTTGCACTAAATTTGTATGCAATTACTGATGGATAACACAAAGTCCTGATACCACAAACTAAAATGTGTGGCCCTATAGATTTCGTGTTAAAGAGGTTCCACTGTAGCATTGATTTGAAATTCCCATCTGTTTTGCACCATTTTTTATTTCATTAAGTAAATAGCACCCAGCAATGGCTGGCTTTGAGGTGTTTGAACCTTTGTAACAGATTAGTCTATATACAGATACGAAAAGAGAGATTGCAGAGTAACCCACCATTATAAACCACCATGGAGAATATATGGAGTAGTCCAGTTTGAGTAAGGAAAAAAGGATCTGAACTGAACTATACTTTTAACAAATGATGGTGGTTGCAGCAAGTTCGTGTTTGGGACATGATACAATCATGAAGAAGACCAGCAGATTATTAAACACCAGCAAGGACCCAATGATGACTCTCAAATAAAGCTCCGTGGTGGTAAAGGACTGTAATGGTTTATTCAGAGTCTGTCGATATGCATCGCACGACATCCATCGGCACGCAGTCTTGTACATGCGTTATTCTTTGTGCATTGTGCGTGTGAAGAATACGCGTCGATGGGCATCGATCGATGCATATCGACAAGACTCTATGGTTAATAAGTGGGAAGGTACTTTGCTTTGAATATCCCTCCAAAAAATTCTTGCACAATTTCAAATTTATAGCCTATTGTTAAATGTCATCACTTCAGAAATAATAAGCATGACTTCTTGTATATTATCCAAGGCTGAGCACCACAAGACTCTTCTTATCTGCATAACAACAATCCCAAGGTCAAAAGATTTTAGGACCTTTGTTTTCTGTTCAAATAATTTTGGAAAGAACCATTAACACCTTATGGTTCATTCCACATAAATGATCTAATAAGATCATTCATCTGTTAAACACCATCAGGTCTGGAAATCTCATTCTTGGGATTGTTATGTAGATAATGCTTTGTGATGCCCAATTTTCGTTATTATCAAACATTTAATTTTACTGTTTTCATGAAAACTGAAGTATTATTTATTTGTTTTATTCTTTAAGCATTGTTTACAGTATCAGTGAATGAAAAGGATATACCACAGGCCTATTTCAATAACGTCTAAATCCATCGCAAATGCTGACCTTTATGGCAAAAGCAAGAGATCGTCGCAGATTTGTTGATGGATATCCTGCAACCGATTTCAACAAGACTTTGCGATGAAAATGAGTCATAGCAAAGCATTTGCGATGACTTTGTTAGTGATGAATATCTTGCGGGTGCTTATTATGAGCATCAACAAAAAACATTGCAAAATGGAAGTCATCTCAAATTCTTGATATCACATTATTTTATTTCGCACCATATTTGGACGATGAAGATAAAAAGTGAAAAGATGTTAGTAATATGGAAAAGTCATTGCAAACGATATTTGCAATGGATTTTAGTTTGCGAGAGTTTTTGCAATCATCGCAAAAAATAATGTTTGTGAAATAGGCCCCATGTCTACTATTAACTTTTGGCAAGTTAAAATGATTAATTAATTGACTATTTCTGTTAGTATAAAATTTGGTTGTAGCAAACATTGCATATCTGTAATAAAAGCTATGGATTGTAGCTATAATTGGAGATCCATTCAATAGTTGAAAATGCATCCAAATTGGTTTCAAAAGAACAGAAATTGTACCTGAATCGTAATCTGCAAATAAAATGAGCTGTAAGCTGAACTTCTTTTTGTGTCTATTATTTTTTGGCTGGCCGAGCCTGAGCTCGGACAGCTTAGAGGCCAAAAGTCAAAATGATGATATCTATTTTTCCTTATTTATATTTATTTTAGCAGCAAAAACATTCATAAAAAAATCAGTCAACATAATCATTGCAGGAGCAACAATTTATACGATCGGGCTATTTATACAAAATTATAATCTTCAAAAATGCTGCAAAAAGCAACAAAATTAAACCAAACTATTGTTTAAACGTAGGGCTTTCAACCTTTTGCAGATGGATGTGGACATGACGTCACCTCAGGCATTGAAATTGGGATTGAAACCAAATATTTTTTCTCTATATTATCTTTTTGCTGGCCGAGCCTGAATATTGACAAATAATTTTCAAATGTCAAATCCATTAAATTTTAACGAAAATGTAAAACAATCATGACGTATAGGCCGGTATTAAAAAAATTCGTTATCATATGAATAATTGTGTATGGAGCAAAATTAGTATTACGTCATGTTACGTCATGTTTTGCTCGTTCACGGGTGTCAAATTAATGAATGGTGATATTGGATTGCATACTCCAGTAAATAGCCACAATGCTTGTTTATTCGCGGCCTTGTGTTCTTCTGAATTTATTAAAAACCGGTATAACATAGGAGTTGAGACCCCCTGAATGTCAATCTACCAAGTAAAGGTGGCAATCACGATAATTGCCCAAATCTGATTTTGGCCCCTATTGGAAAAATACAAATGTGACGCGATCAGGTGAAATGAGTTGTATGTCGGCAACCACATATTACTGGTTTTATACAATTTTGTTCTGGTGAGCCTAATGGGCTAGTATTGATTTATTCAATGGGTTTAATACTCAGTGACATGTGCACTATGAAGTATGTTCATCTTGATGTCTGAATCTGTTTAATGTATTGTTATTGATTTATTCAATGGACTTTTACTCAAGGACAGGTACTCAATGGACAATTGATCAGAGGCTGGTTATGACTGACTAACATTATAAAACCAGTAACATGTTGTTGCCGACAAGTGACTCATTCCCCTGATCGTGTCACAAATACACTTTTTTTTAGAGGGGAAGTGGTGTTACCAAAAATTCATTATCTTTAGAAATGTCTAGAATAAGTCATTTAGTCTAAAACTTGCCAAAAAGCAAACACTTTTTTTCTTTCTTTTTTCCCTATGTTTTCTTTTTCAATCGGTAGGCCTATATTTTCTAAATCAGTCTGCATTGAGACCTGCATCACTGTCTGCTTTCCGAGCTGCATTCTCGGCCAGTATAGGTTTTTTCAAATACCTTGTTTCACCTGTTATTAGATAATTTTCAATGTTCAGCTTGCCACATGTTCAATATAGATTCTCTGGTCCACTTAATGTAAATTCATACAAGAACACAACAAAATTTTCAAAATATAGTTTTATTTCATTATACATGATCATAAACACTTATAAAATCTTTAGAAAACATATACATGTATATTATTTAAACGATAATTTGACACAATACACAGTCGTGCTATAAATGATCAAGTTTTTATTTAATAGGACAAGGGAGATTTTTAGCCATCTCCATGAGATTGTGCACAAACTCAAGGGGGGGGGGGAAGTAGTGCCCCTTGGTTTTGATGCAACCTGTTAACCAAAACCGAGTGACAAATGAGTTCAAAATTTACATAAAATCAAGGCTTATCACTACAGGGCATGTGCAAAAATTTCAAAATACCTAGGGAAAAGTTTGGGGATGATGCTGAACTTGTCCAATGCCCCTCTAATCATTTGTTGATAAATTTTGATGTTTTAAATTTTTGAAACAAGTTATGTGGTTAAATAGTCCAATTTCATTACAAACAAAGTTTGTCAATTTGACACCACAGAAAAATATATTACTAGAATTATTAAGCTGTGAATCACTTCATTTTCACATTACAGGCAGGTTCGAGAATGTCTTCATGGTCATTGCACTAAGACTGAAGCAGAATTCTCTTGGTGCGAGTCTTGAGAGTGGCTTTGAGATGCTATAAAAATCATCCGATTTTTGGCTGAAAACTAGCACTTCATGGGAAGTGAATCTGGGCATCCCACATATTACCTGCTGTGAAATTCTGGTAATCCGACCACAATTTTGGTCGTCAGGACGCCTTGATTACCACTTAATTTGCACACTGTACTATAACTTTTGGAGCACTCTATGAAATTAAGATTATTTTACAAGCATTTTCATATTGAAAATTTTGGGAGATAAAATTGAAAATTTTATTTCCAAATAATTGTTAAAACGTTCTTTGATTTTCATATGTCGCTCCAAAAATTGAGAATACATAATTCAGTATTAATGTAGAGTATAGGAATACTTAAACAGAAAATTAATTCATTTACAGTATTAACTGATCTTTCCAGAACTGAAATGCAAGGTTTGTAGGGACACTTGTAGTAAACTTGTAATATTTGCAAAACTCCAGATTAGTTGAAAATCTTTCAACTTAAAGTTACCATTAAATTTTGATACCATATGTGTTCTCAAAATTGAAAAAATGCAGATACCGCCTTGTGGCTCTAACCCCATAAAATATTCTTCCTGATCCGCAATATATTTCTCTTTATATTGTTTCAGTCCAGATCAAATAAATTCATTACAAATTAACTTAATAATGGAAACAAAAGTGTTTGAATGCTGTACATAGTCTTATTGTACAAGGTATAACCCTGTCCTGCTCTAAATATTTAACATTGAAAACAATGGACAAAAATGTTTGCATTTTCTTGAGGATATATGATGCATAGTACATATTACAGAGAGAATTCATGAAAAACATGCATCAGAATATTTCCCCTCTAAGATCATAAAATGTTTTTGCAATACTTTTCAGATTGGGTTCTTCTTAACATAGATTTACAAATTAAGATAACTTTGTACCTTGCTAAAATAACTGAAGCACAGTATTAAAATGTGCATCATTGCGGTCTTTGACCAAATACTTATTTTTGTATAAATTACAAATATATTGGCCCAAAGACATATTTTTGTATAAATTACAAAGACAGAAAATGAAACTTTTTTGACTTAAAACAAAAACATCAGCTTTTTATTTAACCATACAAGCAGGTTTTCAGTCAGTAGTTTGTTTGTTACTTGGTACGAGAGAAGCCATTAACAACCAAATTTTTTTCTCTTTTTCAGTCACGAATGTTACCCCGGAATCGCCCTATTCATAAAGCTTTAAAATGAGACAATTTTAGAAAATTAAACATTCAATTCTGAGATAACGATTATAAGGCACAATTTTTAAACATGCTTAGCTGCAAAGATGCACCTTTTGATGTGGTGCGACACATACAGTCTCCAAAAAAAGTATCGCCTCGCCTCGCCTCGAAAAAATGGCTCGTACGCAAATATGGAACTTGCAAACGTAATTTGAAGATTATGTGTACAAGCGCTGGAATTTCAGCTTTTTTTTGACACCCTACTTCTGACAAGTGACTGAAAAAGAATGAAGTTATGAACTTTTAAATCCCTCGAGGTCAATTTAAAAAAGTTGCAAATTTCATTTTTCGCACAGTACAAAATGTGGCAATAATTGCAATGGTGTTATTTGCGCGTCAGTTTGAGTTAATGAAATCAATACCACCGCTTGTACAGTTGGTATCTAAGCGGATATTTAGTACTGTGCGAAAAATGTCAGAAGCAGGGTGTCAAAAGAAAGCTGAAATTCCAGCGCTTGTACACATAATCTTCGAATTATGTTTGTGAGTTCCATATTTACGAACGAGCCGATACTTTTTTGGGAGACAGATTATGTTATTCTTCAACTTGCTAACACAATTTGATGTGGTATCCTGTAGGCACACAAGATATTACAACAGATAAACTTCTAGATCAGTACTGTTCTGGATGGCCATGTTCAGCATTGTTTGCTGGTGGCTTAGCAATAGGCTCGTTGGTTTGTTCATGAAATTCATTTGCTGGCAAGGCAGCGAATTAGCACCATTATCATTCAGATTAATTAGACATTTGCAGATAGACAAGTTTGGATAAACAAATTAATTCTCACAACAAACCTATATGACTTGTTTATCAATAATAATGAACAAAAACTGAATCTGCTGCTAATTTTGACAGAAATATGTTTGAAAAGCAATATCAAAACATTGAATGAAGTACTTTACACCACTTGTGTTGCAATTAAGCATATTTTCAAAACAATTCAGCCTGCTTTTTATACACAAGATAGTTAATGACATGTACATTCTGGTTCAAGTTAAGATTTTACATTTCTTTAAAAGTTATGACCCTCTAAAGACATGAACAAATATCTGATGCTTTTACTAGCATCATACATAAAATGATCACTAATCATCTTCAATTAACTTTCCCTACAAATATGTTATTTTCCTATTTATTTCAGTTCAGTTTAGGCCAAATAAAAAACAAGTTTGTTTCTGGTAACACGCGCGCGTTTCTGTTTAGTTACATATTTCCCCAAAAAATTTTTTTTTTGATATTACGCATCAAAAAAAAAATTAAAAAAAACAACAACAAATTCTGTAAACAGCTTACTTGAGACTTGCGTCAAAACAAACAAACACCAATTCAGATACCCATTGTATTCTCAGTCTATCAATTAGTCGGCAATTAATAGTTCATATGTGAAAGCCAGTGAAATCAGTGAATAAAAATGGCGGAGAGCGGAAGATCGAGTACACCCAATAATTTGAGCACTCTATTTTGCCGTGTCCATTTGTTGATAATAGTGATGAAGAGAGAGATTTTGAAGGATTTGGACAAGAAGGAAATTGATGCCATGTATGAAGATCATTACGATAGCATCAGTCCAGATTATTTTGTTTTGACTGGTGAGAACTTACGAGTACTAGTGAGTTTTGTTGAGTCAATGCAATTCACTGTATACATGCATTACATGAATACGGATGATCACACAGCAGCAGTGGTTGTTGGTTTATTGTATTAGACGTGTTTTGAACTAAAGTTCTGGAATGTTGAATACGTCTAGTATAATATTCCGATGCCACATGTTGAATTCACATCGATTGAGGACCCAAAAGACAATTTATGGCATTGAATGAGGCCCTGGACTCTGGAGATACAGGAAAATACTCATATTTAGGTAAGATTACATGGATACTCAATACCTACAAAGGCTACAGTTATATATAAAGCCTTTATGGATATTAATAAATAATATAAAAAACCAAGAACATTGTTTTAATGTGTTTTTCTTCTTGGGAATCCTGCATTTTTTGTTTAAAAAAAAAAGGGAAAAGGAAAATAGCATATCGCATTGCATTTTCAAAAAATAAAAAATAAAAAACCGCATATCGCATTTACTTTTTCAAGCATGTTACCAGAAACAAACTTGTTTTTGTTTTTGGCCTAAGATGAGTACTTTTGAAAATAACATAAAAGGAAAAAAATGAGTTTACACCAATATTGTGTTAATCTATTAAAAATGTTTTAACAGAAAAATTATTACATTGTCCAAGCTTATGGCCATTTCATACAATTGCACTTTGTCCAATGGCCATAGGCCTCTGTTTTTTCTTTGAACAATTAATTTGATACAATTTTTCTGAACAATCATACAAATACAATAATACAGAGATATTAAAATTTATACATGCAATTAAATTTGGACATTATTTGACTAGCAAGAGAAACTTCATACAACTTCAAACTCTTGTTTGGAATCATTCTCTTTCTGTTCCATAGATATAGAGAGGAGATCTCAGACTTCATATACTGGCCCATGTTATGGCATCTTCAGATACGGCGTTCAGATTGGAGGTATTCAGGTACACACTCGGTTCCCCCAAAATCAACTCTGGGCATAGAGATTCGTTTGTGCGTAGAGACAAACCCTGCTAATAATACTTTAAACAAATGATACATAACCTGCACGCAAAGTGTGTGTGCGTGTTTTCAATATTTGCACATCATGACAAAATGCAATGCATCATCGTCAAAAACCCAAACACTCACAATTTGATCCCCATACTGGAATAAAAATGGCAGTAAGTCTGGGATCTAGTCTCTAAATCTATGTTCTGTTCATATTCAAGAGGTATCACGTTTTATCTCCTTGACAACAAGTCTGCTGTTACATTTCTATCACCACCTTTCCAGTAGATTTTCGCTGGTGTATAAACATAAACGCGTCATTTGCCTGTGGTATAGAATATCAAAGAGAAATCCGTTTAGTCAGTATGATAGATAATTAAGCTTTGCTGGCATGTGTGGCAATGCTGTAACAGTGTTACGTCTGTTGTAATATCAATCATAAAATTTATGCACAATCTTGGACAAAGACAATTTTTGAGGAACGTGCACATCAATTAGCTTATGTTCTAAAATAAGAATTTCTGCATTTTTAAAAATTTTAAGGGGACAGGAGGCTTACAAAGAATATATTATTTTATTAAAAATTATTATTATTATTATTTTTCTTCCTGTATGCAAACAAAATGAAAACTATAACGTTAGAATGGTTACCCTCAGGAACGTACCTTATCTAAGGGAAATGTCCTGCATACATGAGGCTTAATCTTGCCCTCTGCATAGAACCTTAACACATCATCAATAGAGTTTCTAAATGTGGGTTCATCATTGAATCTGTAGTTGCCCCAGAATAAGCCTACTGCTGAGATATTTTTCACCAATAAGATATTAGCTGGTATTTTGGGAATGTTGCCATCCGTAAAACCTATCACTAGTATGCGACCTTCCCATGCTATACTGTATAAGAAGAAACAGAAAGATGCAGGCAATTTTATTATCTGGATTTGTATCTGTAAAGGCTGCATTATGTTATGTTAATTTAAAATACCCTTAAAAATAAACTCCATATATGTCAGTTAGTAGGCTTGAATTATGTTTTCTGGTTGTCCATCCGTCCGTCCGGGCTCGTTTCTCGGAACTGGTGAGGCGTATAGCAATGCAAGTCGGTGGTAAGGGTGGCTAGTAATTTTCTCTGAAAGTTTTGGCGCAAAATATGCAAATTTAGTTGCTTTTTAGGCAGAAAATATGCGATTTTTGGAGGTTTTTAGGGACTTAGGCTGAAATCCATTTGGGGGTAAATGTTAACACCACCCCTTCAAAATGTTAACCCCACCTTATTTTGAATTGCGCATCACATATCCAAAAAAATCCCGATCAGTCGTTTAATTAACAAATACGATACGTTTTAAGATGGCGCTCTTACATGTAATCCTATGGAATCTGAAATGAGAATTATGGCCATATCTCTTAAACGGAGCATAATTTTATTTTAAGCGTATCTCGGAAACCACATGCCCTACGTTAATGATATTTGGTGACGGGGTAGACCCGGAGCCGAACTGGATCCAGCAACAATTTCGGAGCAAAATATGCTAATTAAGTACTTAATTTGCATAATTTATGAATAAAATGGTTTAAATGGCATATTTTACAAACCGTGCACCCTAAATTCATGAAATTTGGTGGGTAGGCAAGGATGAGCTGCGCTTGTGTCAGCTGCAATTTGTGCGCATAATATGCTAATTAAGTACCTAATTTGAATAATTTATGCATAAAATGTTGCATATTTTTCAACTTTGTCCGATTTCAAAGGTTAAGGTGTCAAATTGTTTGTCATGGACCAGCGATCAAAAGTGTCAATGGTGACCCCATCGTCCGACCTTTCCCTGGGGGTCAAAGGTCAAAAGAAAGGTCAAATTTTCAACTTTGTCCAATTTCAAAGGTTAAGGTCTCAAAATGTTTGTCTTGGACCAGCGATCAAAAGTGTCAATGGTGACCCCATCGTCCGACCTTAAACTGGGGGTCAAAGGTCAAAAGAAATGTCAAATTTTCAACTTTGTCCTATTTCAAAGATTAAGGTGTCAAATTGTTTGTCTTGGACCAGAGATTGTGAGAGGTGACCCCGTCGTCCGACCTTTCCGTTGGGGTCAAATTTTCAACTTTGTCCGATTTCAAAGATTGAGGTGTCCTTGGACCAAAGGTCAAAATTGTTTGTTTTGGGTCAAAGGTCAAAAGAAAGGTCAAATTCTCAACTTAGTGCGATTACAAAGGTGGAAGGCGGAGGGATCGTGATTGACACTCTGTGTCGAGAACCGTGTATTCTAGTTTTTCTTCAGATGACACTGTACCCTGAACAACCATTCCAAGAGCCACAATATAGTGTGTAATACAAATTTATCACAAATGACAGCTATTGCACTTACAACTTTTGCATTCACACTATGATTCATAGTTCACTATGCCTGCCTGACTTTGTCAATTAAAGAAACACTATGCCAAAGTCACTTCATATCAGTATCATTGTACCGGTGCCACAGCATATTGTTTAAATAGGGTTCAGAAACAAATTCATGGTTTTAAATCACCACAATAATGACCAGTCCATCCGTGTTGGGGTTGGAATATGTATTAGCGGTGGATACCATTCTCATAAATGACCCTTAAAATCTGCACTTCAATTAACCTAACGCCAGGATTTTGGATGACTCAAAAGTCATCCCAAACTACAATATTAACATTTTAAAGTACAATTTTTTTCAAATTCAAAACATTGTCTAATCAAGGAGAATTTAAAAATGGCATATGACCTCAATACCTCTTATTCTTTCATCAGTCCAAAAGACAGTAGATGCTTGCTGTGGTCTGCATGTTAAAAGTCTCTCTAAAGAGCATCCTTTTCCCATGTTTTTATTTATAAGAATAATATCCACCTCTGAATACAAGTGGTCCCCCTGGGTCAGATTGTCAAGATATTGTGCAAGTGGCTGATTTCATAGAAAACTTGCAATGCCTTGGAGTCCAACCAATACCACTTTGTCCTACCTTCTGAGACATTCTTTGAAGACATCTCCGCCTACAGCATCACATATCACATTAGCTCCTTTGCCACCTGTTAATTGCTTAGTTACTTCTCGTATACTTTGTGTCTTATAGTCAATGGTTCCAATAGCACCTCTATCTGCAACCAGTTTACATTTTTCAGGACCACCAGCTGCCCCAATTACCTATGGCAAAACAAATAAATGCATGTTATTGCATCAAATTTGAGCGTGAAAGAAGAAATGACCAAATGTTATCTTGTCATGTGAGTGCAAGAAAGTCGTATCTGCAATGGCTGCCTTAAGTTATATTTATTTGACACCAAGTCACTAGAATGTGAAAAGTCCCCCAAAATTTCCCTGACATTCGTCAGTGGCTGTTGAAATGGTTCTTCAGGTGACGTCACCTGAAGAACCATTTCAAGAGCCACTGACCCAACACTGGTACAGTGTGCAATCCAAATTAATGACAAATGGCAGCTATTGCAGATACAACTTTTTTGCACTTACAGGACGATCTTTACTGTCTGGATGATTGAAAAGAAATACCTGCAAGATGACAAAAACAATTACAATTGGCTGCATTTTCTAAAATAACGTATCTACTTATCCAATTCAACTATTTTGTATCTGACAAACCATTTAAATGTGTTCATATAAATGCGGTCACCTGGAAGAGCAGTAGCATAGCCAGAGAGGGAGAATGGAGAGGGGCAGGGGGCAACTTCCCCCATGGCAGAAACTTCCCCCCCCCCCAAAAAAAAAATGAAATTTGAAACATTTCGGCGGTCAAATCACGTACTGTTCTATTTGATATTTTTAACATTTCTAAGAAAATGTGATAGTAGCAATATTTTATCGAGTTTTTCAAATTTACCAAGTTACAGATATTAACATTTCCTAGAAATTAAGTAATAAAACATTGATTCTGGTCTATTTGTTGACTTTGCAAATTTCACATTAAGATGTATTTGCCAAACTCACATACGTAAATGTAGCTTATACAACGTATCAAATACAGATCTATTTGGTGTGCTATTTGAACTTCGCACTGAAAAAATTTTCACATATAGATCTATAGCAAATAACTAGAGATCTATAAATTCAAGTTACAAGTAGTATTTTTATTTGAAATTAAACATAATAAAAATTAAAAGTCTTTTCTTTTCATAATATTAGGATCAAAAGAAAACTTAAATGCAAAGGCTATTTTATGACACACAAGCTACGAAAGAATTTTCAAATGCGATATTCTTGAAATGCGTCTTTGGTCAAATAGAACAGTATGTGATGTGACCGATGATTTGCATGAAGTTTTTTAATGTTGTCATAATTTTTGGAAGAAAAATCTCAAAAAATAGGTCAATCGTGATTTTTTGCCTTTTTTTCAAAATGCCCTGTTACAGACCTAAAGCGCCCATTCACAAGGCCACTTTGCTTCTTACCTCTATATTTTATCACTAGCTTGCCCCTATTTAAAACTCTAGGCCCCTCTTTGACCCCTCCCCACATTGAAAACCCTGGCTATGCCACTGAACTGTGCTAGAAGGCAAATTTTTTACTTATTTCCAAGGCTCACTGCCTCATTAATATAGACTCCCAGGAAAATTTTACAAATCCACACAAGTATCATAAGTTTATAAGTAACATCAGGGAACAGTAAATACTCTGAAACTGGATATTTTTCAACACTTTGTCAAGAAACCATAGGGATGTTTATTATTTATTTGACACGGTATGGTATACACTGAGTACCCACCTTTGCCCCAATAACATTTGTTGCTAAGTCCACTGTTGCCAGGCCGACACCACCAGCAGCTGCTGTTACCAGCACTGTTTCTCTGCAAAACAATAATCGAACATTAGCGTCAATTTATAGTAAGCCTCCAAACAAAATTTTTGCTACCAAACATTTTGTTGTGACATCAACCTATGGGTGGCCATGGGTGTCAAAAAGGTGTCAAGAAGAGAAAGGTGTCTACAAAATTGATATTACGGTGTCTTTTACAACGAAAAAGGTGTCTAAAATACACAAAAGGGTGTGTAAAACCCATAACAGTGTCTAAACCCAAAATCGATATGTAAACCAAAACAGCGTGTGAATTCAAGAAAGGTGTTTAAACAACACCTATGGCTGCTCATAGTTTGACGTCACAACAAAATATTTGGTAGCGAAAATTTTGTCTGGAGGCCAAGTATAAATTGACCCTTAATATGGTAGTAGTAGTAGTAGTAAATCTTTATCTATTCAGAGTGGTATAGCTCACTCCAAGGTCTCAAATATATTGATTTGGATGACTCGCTCTTTTTGAAGTTAATATTTGTCCAAGGGGAGGAGGGGTAACTGGGTATTCTGATCGGGTAACTAAACTAACTATACATCTGCATGCCAAAAAGTACCTGAATATATGGTCCACAAAGATTATCAAATTTGGCTCTACAGTCTCTGATAGGATATCAAGCTCAAAAAGAATGGTTGAATTGATAACCATGGTGTCTAAATTACCAATAAAATACTTCAAATACCCTGTAACACTTATAATTAAAATTGTTCAAATGGGATACAGTTGCATTTTAACTCATTTTTGCATTTGAAATAATTATTCTGTCACAGTCCTGTTTTCAGATAGGGTATTCATTTGAAAAGCATGTCCCTGAATAGGGTATCTGTTTGAACAGACATGGTAGGTTTATGGTCTCAGATAGGGTATCACTTAATTCTCTCATTTTTGCAAATTTTTGGTCTCACATAGGGTCACCTTTGGAACCATCAGCACATGGGTGGTAACCCGAGCAAAAATATCAATCGGGATATTTGTAACATATTCTTTGCACAAATGCACCACAAATTATGCCTTAATGGGGTACTTTCAAATAATTTTCACATGTTTATGCCATGTGGCTTAACCTGCCCATCTTTGAATATCTAACCATCTATATACCAGTACGCATTTAGTGTCGTATGTCAATTTTGATAGAAAAGCACCAAATTTTACTCAAATTTCCGAAAATAACCCCTAATTAATCCAATCTAAGTAAGTTGAAGGCATGATCATCTGTGATAAAAAAGTGCATTTGTGCAAAGAATATGTTACAAAATACACCAGATTGCTATACCAAAATCTGATACCCAGTCAACTTACCCTGGTTAAGTATTTGTACTCTATAATCCCAACCACGCTGTGCCGTATGAACAAGCATCAACTCAACCTGGTTTAGTATTTGTACGCCTAGTTAATACCAACCAAGCTGTGCCGTATGAACAAGCATCAACTCACCCCGATTTAGTATTTGTGCGCCAAGTTTATCCCAACCATGCTGTGCCGTATGAACAAGCATCTACTCACCCTGGTTTAGTATTTGTGCGCCAAGTTAATCCCAACCATGCTGTGCCGTATGAACAAGCATCAACTCACCCTGGTTTAGTATTTGTCCGCCTAGTTAATCCCAACTGTGCCGTATGAACAAGCATCAACTCACCCTGGTTTAGTATTTGTGCGCCTAGTTAATCCTAACCATGCTGTGCCGTATGAACAAGCATCAACTCACCCTGGTTTAGTATTTGTGCGCTAAGTTAATCCCAACCACGCTGTGCCGTAAGAACAAGCATCAACTCACCCTGGTTTAGTATTGGTGCGCCTAGTTAATCCCAACCATGCTGTGCCGTATGTACAAGCATCAACTCACCCTGGTTTAGTATTGGTGCGCCTAGTTAATCCCAACCATGCTGTGCCGTATGAACAAGCATCAACTCACCCTGGTTTAG